>KN474494.1:32050-44561 GCA_000787095.1 Periophthalmodon schlosseri
AACCACTCACTTTGCTAGCTAATGTCATGTGACCTCTGAGTAAACACCTTTGTCCTATGGTCAGTGTAGAGCCTCATCAGCAGAACGCCACGGTCCATTCACTAAAATCATGTCTCATCCAACCGAGCTACGCAGTGTTTATGCTCGTGCTAAATATACATCCTATAACAATACCTCTGCCACTCTTTGCACATAATTACCACTATATTGTGCTAATTCCTCCTTTTTAAGCTAACGAGAGACGCGTTGAGCCTCAAGGTGACCGTGAAGGCAGTTTATTAAATTTTAATCGCATTCGTACTCAAAGATTTAAAGTGAGTAGCACAGCGCGGGGAATTAAGCAGCAAGCTAGCACGCGCCATAAAAACAAGAGGAGGCTTCTAATGAGTCTGGAGTGACAGATGTAAATGTTTTTATGCTTGAGAGCCAGGGGCCAAACGCAGCAGTGTGTTCCACTATCACACTCACTGCTATAGAGAGTTGTGCCTTATGGTGGCTATGGCTGTTTAGGCTTTCATGTTTTTGTAATTATGACTTGGTTTGGTGGGTTAATATCCGTGGTGAATATTTATCATAGTTTTACATCAGTTCAGTGGCAGATTGTGGAAAAAGGTTGAGAAGTATAAAAAATACAGGAAGTAGCGGTGAGTTCTAAATACCTCTATCTATGTCATCAACACTAAAAACTCTAGAGTACTAAAAAATACCATAGCCTGTATAAAGAAGTGGACTAAGTGAGTGTGACGTCAACGATAGCGTTCAGCTCCAGTCAAATGCCAATCCGGAGCCAGGTTGTTTAAGGTCTTTTGATTTCCCAAAAGACCAAAATGACGAGTCTGACAGCAGCAGTTACAGAGAGAGGGGCCACAGTTTTTCATTGTAGAGTGAATTGCGCCCACGCTCACTTCCTATTTATTTCCTATACAGTCTATGCGTATAACCTTGTAACTTGTAAATTTTCAGTCCATAGCTGTTTTTGTAACTTAATAACGTAACACAGAATTTTCAAATGTTCTGCTAAAAAAACAAAACCCAAAAAACATTTAAAGGCAAAAGAACAACATCAGGACACAGCACACATTTGATCTTGGACACTGGAGCTTTGTTCTACATGTCAGACTCTTACACAATTGGTCAAATTTTGGGAATTTTTTGGAATTACAGGAAAAAAAGCAGATGGGGGCAGGGGGTGCCTTCACAAATCTTGCCTATGTCACCAAAAGAGCTAGAGCGAGGTACAGCGCTGTTTATGTCAGTCACGACCGGCCTGAAAAATGCAGAACAAACTAAAGGTGTAATACACCGTGAGCTATGCTACGTGTGCCCGCATACGGTTAGCGTGTTAGCTAACCCGGCCCAGGTTATAACCCTGTGACTCTGCTCTGTATGCACACACACACCCTGATCTCCTCTGCAGTCATCCAGGCCTGCTCCGGTGCACTCCCTAGGGGGCGCTGTATTGATCAGCAAAGAATCTCCCTAATTAGACCTGAGAGGAGTGCGATACAAAGAGAGGGGGAGGAGACGGGGCAGAGGTGGAACATTTGCAGGCCAGTAGAAGTACAGAGTAGATGATTTTTCCACTGTATGGCATTTAGGTTATCTATCACCACGGAGACAAGCTGTTAACGCCACCAGACCAAGTTACAGATCAGATCTGTGGAGAGGCTACTACTGCTACTGCTGCTACTACTGCTACTACTACTACGCAATTTTGGTAACACTTTAACACAAAACTTGATTAATTCAACAGTTTAAAGCTAATCTAAGTTGTTTTGAACTGCAGCGCACATTTTCTCACATTTTCAAATCAGAGACAGCTGTGGATTGGGACGATTTGGACTGAACTCCGTAGCTTCTATGAAATGAAGTGTAGCAAATTACAAGCACATGGCTAGAATTATAAAAATAATAAAAGTAATTAGTAAAAATCTACTCAGTAAGTTGCCTGTTAAATCCAGAATGGTCTGTCTTTGTATTTTTTATACAGATTGATGTCAGTCTGGTCTCCACATCCTCCGTTGCGTCTCAAGCCCGGTCAAACGTGATCGTCCAATCAGATCTGTTTATTTCAGTGACACATTTGAAACGAAGGAGCTCATTGGTAACCTGTGATTTGCAAATTACTTGTTGACTGCATAAATCCGCCGTGTTTTTCAGCCCCCTGTGATTTTTTTTTTTTTTTTACCTTTATTTTTTCCAATACAAACAGACCATGCGTGTCCCTGATTGGCTAATCCACCTGTCAATCATGGCAATTTGCATCTCAATAAGGCTACTATGAGTTATTTTCTACTTCTGGACAGAGGTAAGCCCAAAATATACACCACAAAAAGACACCACAATCCCACAGTGCAATTTGACTTGTTGACATTGGCCTATCCAAACCTTAAGGAGCAACAGCTAACAAGAACATATTCAAATAACTGGAGAGCAGGGTTACGAAGCCACTGTCACCCAAACGATAATCACCCAGAATGCATTGCTTTCATTTAAAAACAGGAAACTGAAACAAACACGTGCATGATTTGATTCGTATGACCCTCGTGGCGTTTCCAGCCTCAGGGATTCAATTAAAAGATGTAATTATGTTTTTCACAACAGCTCCCACACTCGGAGTTTAAAAGGAAACGTGCATCGTATAGTGCCACAAAGCTAATTTCCGCTAACGCAAAAGGGCAGAATAATTCAAAACATGGAAATCTCATAACGGCTAACGTCATAACGCGAAATGGTCATGTTTAGTCTTTTTGTATTGCCTGGATCTGCCGCAGTTAAAACAAGAAGTGGGAAGAACATGTGTGAGGAAAGGTACAGTTACATGGTAAAAATATAAAAATATTCTCAAGTAGGATATATGTACTTAAAGGCGTTGTACCTGATTTTTACCGTCAGTTTGCAGTGGTCCAAAGTTATTCCTCACTTATGCATTCTGAGCATCCTAATTATTCACCACGATGATTTTATAAGCGCTTTTCACAACTCTCAGAGACCGGTGGAGAGTTTTGCTGACACGGTAATGCTAACAACAACTAGCAGGCTAACCGATAAAACTATAAAGTATACACAAGAAAAAATATCAAAGTACTAGTTGCTATAGTAACATTTCAGTGTAAGTTCAGATAACTTAAACTAAAATCCACTTATTCTCTGAGCTTTAGGTGGATATAGTGAGGAGCAGAGACAGCGGTAAGATAAGCATGGACAGGGACTTGTGCTGTACTCGGAAACATCTATGATTTTGAAAGTAACTAATTACTATTACATCCTAGAATTACTCATTACAAGTACAAGAGTAGGTTTAAAAATCTACTTAACTTTAGTTACAAGCAGGGGAGTCATTTATATTAGAGGGGGGCCCATGTGAGGCTTTTCGCCCCGGGCCCCCAAATTTCTGCCGACAGCCCTGCTTACTTGAGTATTTTTAATGAGTTACTTCCACCTCTGGCATACGCCCATAACAGAACGGCCCTCCTTGATCTTGTAGTATTGCCTGTTGTATCTGCCGCAGTTAAACCCCGTCATCGCAGTGACATTAGAAAAGACGCTAAGGTGGGCTGGATCAAAAGGTTATCGGCCCACCTGATAACCCGTGTTCAGCTGCCCACAGACATCTGCTCCAACAGAGTCACCTTGAACAGCCTGGGAATATCAAACATCTCTGCTCTGTGTTATCTACCTGTGCATGGCTCTTTATGCCTTATCTCATTATCTTAATACCATCGAAATATAAGGAGATTAAAGAGGTGAAATGATTACATAAATTTAAGTGTAATCCAGCTATTTGCATAATATCTGTCTGTACTTTCCTCGAACTATCTAACTAATGTATTTTTAAATACTTTTTGAATCTTTGAATGTGTAGAACTGCAATAAACTTCAAATGTATTGTTTTGAGTTTGGGGGTCCGTCACCTTCTTGTTTCTATGGAAATGTCATTGCTCTGCTTGGAATGTTCCACAGTATGACATTAAACAGATCTACCTTACATTTGTTCAAGTACAGGTGGTTTTATTGCTCAAAAATACCTAGAAAAACAGGCAGTTTGACTGTGAGTGGGGTTGCCACTCCACAAATCTGACCTGTAAATTGGCCTGGTTTGGTCTCCATGATGATGGAAAAGTTTAATGCCCAAACTGTAAACATTCCAGACAAAGCTATAACATCTCCACAGAGCAAAGCAGGTGGTGGACCTTCCACCAGAAAAGTTACACAATGCACCTTTAACATAAAACGTATAGCTAGCATAATCAGCTAATTGTGCAGCTAACTCCTGTCATTTAAGCTATAGTTCAAGATTTGGAGAAGGGTCCCTGGGCCGTGCATCGCCAACGGCAGAGAACACAACGTACTTGGATCCTTCTGGGGATACTGCATATTAACAACAAAAGAATATTTAAAATAAATCCATTAGCTGCAGGGGCGACAGTGGCTCAGTTGGTAGAGCGTTCACTGTGTCCACTGATCCAAAGGTTGGCAGTTTGAATCCCGCTCTTGACGTAAACCTCATGGCTGAGCGGTCAGATACAGTGACCTACAGGTTGGAGGTGCGATTCCAGCTCCAACAGATGAATGCTGTCGTTGTGTCCTTGGTCAGTGGTGTGTGAAGGGGTGAGTGGTTCCTTGGTGTAAAGCTTTGTGTGACTTGTAGGTGGAAAACTGCTATATAAAAATGTGACTATTTACCAAAAACAAAAAATGTTAGTAAGTCTAAGTTACTAATCATTCATCTAAAGATATTTCTTGCTATCTAAGGCTGCCTCCCCCGCCCACCTCCACCAGGCGGCCTCACCTCCTCTGCTCCTTTTGTGGGCTGACCTCTTGGATTACATCTTATTGACGCACATTGATCAAGGGCCCAGATTCAAATGGATTCTTCTGTTTCTTTTCTTTGACAGGCCAGTCTCGGAATATTTAGAATTTCAAATAGTTTTACCCATTTACTCTGTCCAAATAATATAGGATTTATATTGACTGACAGATGAGCTCACTTCAAGGTCTATTTAGAGCAACAAATATTAATGTTTTTATCAGTTTAAAGACACTCTATGTAACTTTTCGGGTGGAGGGTTATGTTCCACAGTATGACATTAAACTATATCTATCCCCGCGGAAACAAGCAGACGACCACCACCAGGAACATTCCAGGCAAAGCAATAACTCCATCGAGACAAGCAGGTGGTGTATTCTCTGCTAGAAATGTTACACAGTGCAGCTTTAAGTGTTGGGCAAATGAGACACAGATATATTTATACTTTTCCGAATACAGTAAGACATCACTACACTGTAAACCCATTTCCAAAGCCTTAACACTTGAAATGTATAATCTTACAATATTTTATCACAATTATTCGCATAATTAGCTCTTTAGAAGTGACTTTGGCCTGTCATTCATACTAAAAGAAGCAGCGTGGCAGAGTCGTCGGCTTCGTTCGGCTTCGTTTTCACACTGTGGCTAAATCTAATAAAACTTGGAGCGCTGTGTGACATAACTGCTCTTCCCTCCTCCACTCTCTCCCAAACCGGAGCGGCCGGGCACAGAGCCTGGAGACCTCTGGAATGTTCAGGGATGGTGCTGGAAATGTGTTAATTATGTAGGAGTAGACTAAAGCTTTGGAGTATCGTTTATCAGGAGAACTGGAGAGAGCCGAGCCATAAAAGGCCCAGTATAAGTATGAAGTATAAATATATATATAAAGTTTAAAGGAGGCGTGGGGGTGTCGTAGCAAACGGAATATGATCTTTTGAGATGATTCATCTGAATGTGAGAAAATGAACTAAAATAGAGGGATGGAGATAGATGTAGAGAGAAAGAGGGGTTGATATATAGATAGTTGGGGGCGACAGTGGCTATGTTGGAAGAGTGTTTGTTCATTGATCCGAAGGTTGGCGGTTAGAATCCCGCTCTCGACAGAAACATCATTAGTAGAGCGGTCAGATCCACTGACCCACACTCCCACAGATGAATGCTGTCGTTGTGTCCTTGGGCAAGACACTTAACCCATCTTGGTCGTTGTGTCCTTGGCAAGACACTTAACCCATCTTGCCCCTATTGTCTGTGTACACTGGTGTATGAATGTGTGTGTGAATGGGTGAGTGGTTCCTTGATGTAAAGCGCTTTGAGCCTTGAAGGTGGAAAAGCGATGTATTAAAATGTGATCGTTTACCATTTATTTACTGAAAATTGGCATAAAATTCTAATTTTGCCAAATTTTTTTATTATAATTTGAGTAAATCAGATTTAGAATTTGATATCTACACATTCTTCTGTATGTTACATTAAAAATCTTGAAAAGGTTCTTAATTTGACTCCAGTTTACAATGGATGAAACTGTCACGTTCACACTGCAGTTTCAAACCCGACCGTTCACTGAGCTAAACTCAAACAGCTCTCTCTCTTTCATCTGTGTTTCATTTTGTTCACATATTAGTCACCAAAACAACTACAGAGGGAATCTTTAAATGCTAACAAATTCTAAATCTGTGCTATCAACAAATCTTTCTGTGCATTTCTGTCTGTTAATAAGAAAATATTTTTGTTTTTCAACTTCAACTTACTATAGATTATGAAGCAGCCATTTTGAAAGCTAGCTCCACGTTGTATCTTCAGACCTTTGCCTTTCTTTGTGCTAAGTGGACTCCCAAACAGCGTTCTCTTTCATCTTTTGATCCAAATGAAGAGCTGCGTCTGATTGCTCCGTTCAAAGTCGGCTCTGGTTAATTATTAAAGCCGATGAGCCAAAGGTGCCTCCACACATTTTAAATTTTCATTCTCAAACACTCAGGAGAGCAGTGATCCCGGAGGAGGTGGTGTCGTCTGTCTTCTCTCCTATCCCCTGTTATGACACGGACCTCTGATTCAACATGTCCGCCCGTCTCCTCTAGAGCGCCCCCTGCTGCTCAGGACCAACACGCACCGTTCTCTTTTGTCTTGTGTTTAATGCGCACGTGGGTCACATTTGGTTAGCTTGATGTGACTCTATTCGATTATGTTTAATTCTCAAACGGAGCGTGGGGAGCCATCGTTTTTAAAGAAATGCCAAAACTGAAAATTCACTAACGTTAAAGAAACACTGTGTAACTTTTCTGCTCCCCGGTCTCCATGGAGATGTCATTGCTTTGCCTGAAGTATTACGCGGTATGGCATTGAGCGCATCCATCTCCAGGGAGACAAGCAAAAAAATGACATCAGGCCAAGTTACAGGTCAGATCTGTGGAGAGGTGACGCTGCTCATAGTAAAAATGCATGTTTTAGCAATGTAAACATGTGTAAATGAATACATGCACGATATAGGTCAGTTTAAAGCCACACTGCGGAATATATTCATATATAATACTGCTCCTTTAATGAACTCATGAATAGCACTTTTTATGTTATTCTGAATACATTATGCAAACATGGTCCAATTCTTCAAACAGAGATGAGGTGATACTTATATATAGACACTGTAATGTGAATATTAATTGGGTTCCATGTTGATTTGCCCACAAATTACAAATTACAATACAAAACTCCCAAAACAAACTGAAATTATCTTAATGTTGAATCTCCATCCATCTATCTTCAGGTTGTGGGGGCAGCAGTCCAACCAGGGACTCCCAGCCTCCCCCACCTCAGACACTTCCTCCAGCTCCTCCGGCGGTACCCTAAGGCGCTCCCTGGCCAGCCGAGACATAGTCCCTCCAGCGTGTCCTGGGTCTTCTCCGGAGGCAGCCTTAATTCTGAATCTCCACTACCAAATATGATCATAGGAGGCTTAACTATCCCTCAGTTCAATCTTAAACTTTAGGCCTTTTAAATTGTTAAAAAAATGTTTAAATATCACGTGAACACAAGCTCCTCGAGAGCCAGGCAGGAGTTATGTGGAATAAATCAAATACAAGAAATGAATATGAATGTTTCAGTGGGAGAACAGATCTGTGTAAATGAGAAGCCCATTGTGCTTATTAACATGCAGGGTTATCGTCCAAATTGCGAGACGGGGAAACATCCAAAACCGTAACCATAGCAACCAGGAAATAGCACTACATAACAAAAGCACCTCCACTGAGTGTCTCTCTCTTATCTTTGCTCGTCCTCTCAGCGGCAACACAAACAGGTCTGAAAAACCAACCAGACCAGTCCGCTACATGTATGTACTGTATATATGTGTATGTGTACTGTATATATGTGTATGTGTACTGTATATATGTGTATGTGTACTGTCTATATAGGCTTATTTTTGCATTGAAATTCTAGTAGTTTGTAAGTCTACAGCCTTTTGTATTTCGAGATATCAGTTTGTGCTTTGAAACGACTTTGAATCAAAAAGAATCAGTCAGTTTATTCCATAGCCTGTATAAAGAAGTGGACTGAGTGAGTGTGACGACACCCATAGCGTTAGGCTCCAGTCAAATGAAGCTCATTGAGGCTAGAGCAGTTATAGGGGCCAATTTGAGGCTGAGTTCCAAATTAGGAATTCCGTCCGCGAATGTCATAGCAACCAAAGAGCCAATCTGGAGCGAGGCTGCTCAAGGTAACGCCCCTTCCCACCCGCACCATCGGTTTAGCATGGAGCGGGCACTTAGCGGGAGCAACCTCAGGGAAGAAGGCAGCTGATTTGTCTCTTACTAATGTTCATATCTTGATTTACGAACACAATAGCAAAATAAAAACGCCAGGATCATGTAGAGCTGGTTACAGTGAACATATTAAAATCAAAATGACGAGCCTGACAGCAGCAGTTACACACAGAGGGGTGACGGTTTTTCAATAGAAAGTGAATTGGAGCCGATGGAGCAGGAAGTGCGCCCATGATCACTTCCGATTTGCAACGCAGCGGCTAGCAGGTTAGCTTTGTCCATTTATATACACAGTCTATGGTTTATCCTTACATAATAATGTGAATGTGTTTTGTCCTCTATCAGAGCATACAGCTAGCTTACATGCTAAACATTTTTGTAGACTGTTCTTAAAATCTAACCAGTTTTTGTTGGAGGGAATTTTTAAAAAGAGGTATTATTTTTTGGCACATTGGGAGACACAGGGGCAGCTCTGGAGCAGAACCTCATTTGAAACATTCGTAGCTGGATGACAGTAAAATGTTTGCTCTTGGATAGAAAAAAACACTGGAGGTGATTTCAGCACTTTGCTACGAGATAAAGCCCCAGACTGCAGGAAAAATCTGTGTTGGACTGTCACCTTCTACATTCAACAAGCTGGGTCGTTCATAGAGAAACAGCACAGCATTCAAATTATGCTGTGGGAATTAACAAGTATTTTTATATCTGTCAAAGAAGACTGAGTTTAGTCAGAGTTGGCCTCTTCATCAACGAGAGATCTCCAAATGTTATGTGTGATTCAACAGTTTAATGCCAGAGCGCGGAATATATTACTTTATGAACTGAATACCAGAATGCTGCTCCTTTAATGAACTCATGAATTACTTTTTATGTTACTCTGAAGACATTATTAAACATGGCCCAATTCTGCAAACAGAGGAGATGTAATACTTAGACACTGTAATGTGAATATTAATTGCGTTTCATGATTTGCCCATCAATTCTGTCAATACAAAACCCCCAAAACAAGCTAAAATTGTCTTAATGTTGGATCTCCATCCATCTATCTTCAGGTCGCGGGGGAAGCAGTCCAACCAGGGACTCCCAGACTTCTCTCATCCCAGACACTTCCTCCAGCTGTTTAGCCAGAGTTGGCATCTCCATCCACAAGAGATCGCCAAATGTTATGGGTAGGTTCAAATATATTTTATAGAATGTTACATGCTGTTGACTCCCCCTATGGATAGCTTCACATTACACTAGCGAGCTGCCCATTTTTTTTTCTTTTGTACTAAAATGACTACGTGATGCTGCTGAAGCTGCTGAATCCTACGAGTATTACCGATTAAGAAAATAAACTGGAGAAGGAAGTGCGTACGTCACAGTGGGTGTGTACCGACGGAGGTGAAAAATGGGGTAGATTGGCAAAATAGCGTCTTGAACATGAATCACTCCAAATACAACTTCAATACAACCTCAATGAGAAGAAACGACTAGAACATGGTTAAAAACTGTATGGTTAAGCTTTGAAAAGCCCAGTTTGCAGAATAGGCCTGATTTAAAGGTGCACTGTGTAACTACTGATGAGGATCCGCCACCTGCTTGTCGCCATGGAGATGTTATTGCTGTACCTAGTACGTTACGCAGTGTGGCATTAAACATATCTATCTGGCATTGGTGATTTATTGCTCTAAAATACCTTAAAAACACTGGAGACACTGAAATAATCACAGATCTGGCCTGTAATGTTTATCTCCATTTGGATATATAAGATATATATTTAATGCTATCTTGTGGAACATTTTAAACATGGGAATAACATCTCCATGGTGACAAGCATGCGGTAGAACCTAACCAGAAGTTACATAATCCATCTGTATGTATTACTTGTACTATTACTTTTCTGTATTGTGTATCGTATTGTATTCCTGTATTGTTTCAACGACAGTGTATCCTCTCAACGCCTCTCTCACTAAACTGTCTCTAGAGCCAAACTCGGCTTTGTTCAAACATCTGCCTAAAATAGCGAGAGCGGATTGGTACAGGACCCTGACAGTACACAGCTCACTGTTTTCATGTTTACCTTCACTCGTTCGCTTTGAGCTTCGAAACTGGCACCGCTTCCCCTGCCCCCACCCGACGACTGCAACAACACGGGGCATATTGCTTTTGGGTTCTCTGCTTGTGCACACAGAGAGGCACAAAGATGAAAGGTAGAACAACCAGGAGAAGTGGCTGAGTTTTATATATAGAGGCAAATGCGAGCAGACTGGAGTACTGTCTAACTGTGTGTGCCCTGCTTTGAACCTGGGGACTGCTACTGTATGCGAATGTGAGTGCGGGAACGACCTCGGGGAAAGAAGGCGCCTCATACGTCCGTTATTAATGTTCATATCTTGATTCACGGACACAATAGTGAAATAAAAACACCAGGATCATGTAGAGCGGGTTAATACGGACATTTTAAGACCAAAATGACGAGCCTGACAGCAGCAGTTACAGAGGGAGGGGCCGCAGTTTTTCAATGTAAAGTGAATTGGAGCCATTGGAGTTGACGGAGCTGGAAGTGTCGCCCATGCTCGTGTTTGGAACATTTATATATACAGTCTATGGTTTAATGTTCATGTACATATACAGTCGGTGGGACAGTGGCGTGAGTCCAGTCTTCACGCAACATTGATCGCAGGTATTGATCAGGTCTGTCCTTCAACACGGCCGAGAGAAGACGCCACGAAACAGCCAACGTGCAGAGGGAGGCAGATGGGTAAATACATGAGGGGAGGGATAGGAGGATTCATTTTCATTTTTTTATTTAATTATTTATTGAACTCATTTTATTATGATTTTATTTTACTTTTTTGTTTTATTTGTTTTTTTGGGGGGTTTTTTTGCCATAAAATTTAAAAAAAAGAAGAAAGTATTCTGGTACATATCCTGCTATCTCGTCTTTTTTTATACATTCATACATTTACATAGTTCAGTTGATGTTGATGATTATTTTATTTACATTAATATTTTAGGATATCACGTTTTCTCTTTTTATTTACTTTAATAATTCCACCTTAATTAGCCTTAATGAATTCATAATGAAGAAATTGTTTATTAAGAACGATTCAGGTTTCATTAAGGGCTTAGGGTTTAATTAAGTACTTGAATGAAACATTAGTCAAACATCACAGTAACAGTAAGAGTAATGCTGTAATGTAATGTGTAAAGTGTGTACTGGGATGAGGTTTGAACCAGCAAGACTATGGTTGGTGGGGGAATAACTGTGCACCTGTTACAATGGCTGCACGATTTTGAAAAAGAAAAAAAACAGAATTGTGATTTGCAATTCAAGCTGTAATATTTGTTCCGAGGGCAGACTGTAAACAACTCCAGGACTGACATGTGGGAGAACTCTGAAACATGAACTGATCTGAAACTAACACAAGAATCACATGCATTTGTATTGTTCCTCCCATAATAATCAGAACAAGAGATTTGTAAACTGAATTTGAACATTTTGTGAAATTACCATGTTAACAAAACGACCGAATCCCCATGTTTGTTTGTTTGTTTGTTTGTTTGTTCAAAAATATTTTCTAGTTTCTATTTGCACGAAATTGGCTTCACCCTGGACTGAGAGAACCGCACGGCATCACAGATAAATCCGCAGTGGCTGCTCCTCCTCCATCTTTTCTGCCGCCGTACGCCTATTACTTCTCCCATCCAGGTACAGCGCGGACGAGGTCACTCACACAAAGAGCCGGGCCTCCGACGCTTTAATTCGTTGCGGGGGGTGGAAATGTCTTCAGTTTCAATTGCCCGAGCCGCCACCGTGTTCCCCGACAATAAAAAAAAGCCGGGATGACCTTGGGAGACTGGCGACTGCGAGATAGAAAGACATAAATATTTCATGCTAGCCTCGCAGTGCACTCACTCTCCTCCAGGGGTGTGGTGCTCACCTAAGGCGCTTCATCAACAAGAG
>JACM01065555.1:0-10501 GCA_000787095.1 Periophthalmodon schlosseri
GGAGGGGGCAGGGGGTGACAGGAGCTGCAGGGCCGTGTCAGGAGGAAGGGGGAGGAGGAGGGCGGGAGTGTTGACGAAAAGCAAAGGTACTGTTTACTGTAGAAGCATCTGAGGTTAGGCCTGGAAAAAACTAAATAAAGCACATTTTGAATCTCCTCTCTACGGAAGCCCTGAGCAGCAAGCGGGGAAAAAAATGGTACATATTTGGGCTTTTTTTGGTGTGAGCTTGCAGGGCAGGAGGTTTAGCTCATCAGGTAAGGCAAACGCCAAAAAGCCACAATCTTCAAGCTATACCGTATACAAAATAAAACTCTTGAAAAGACAAGATTGTGGCTTTTTGGCATGAATACATACACTTCAGAAATGCAACTGGTGAAATGGGTCTTGAAGCCCGGCCCCCGCATCCGAACCTAATGCCTTGTCTGATGACCTAAACCTCCACTCAACCATGTCTGCTGGACTTTGGCATTTAAAAAAAAAAAAATTAGTTGTCAGTGCTTTTTTTTGCTTGCCAGGGCTTCCGTACTTGTCTCATTAAAACAATGACCAATATTTTTCATAAAGTGGTGAAGCTTACTAAGGCTACTGCATCACATTTGATCTTATATCTGTTTCATTCCTTTATACTGACCTGACCTATTAAACCTACCGGTCTCCATGGAGACAAGCAGATGATGTCACCAGATCAAGTTACAGGTCAGGTCTGTGGAGAGGCAAGGTCGCTCAGTAGTATCTGTATCTGTGTCTCCTGATATGAGGTAAACATGTTCAAATACAATATAGCTTTTACTGATAACAATTCCAATGTTGATTTATTCTTAATTAGAAAAACATTGGACATGATAGCCAAGTTGTTGCTAGTGCAGCCTCTGCAGCTCTGTAAGTGAATTCTGGAGGTTCTGAGCTTTCACATGAGCCATGGCCTGTCCATATACTGAGAATGAGAAAAACTTGTGTGTCCTCTATCTACAGTTTAAGGCTCTGGCAACCCAGGTTCAGGTGGGATTGTAGTAAACTAGAGTGCAGGTGTCTGTCTACTCATTCTTATTTTCTTTCTCTCTCCAATCTGTCTCACTCTCTGTCTCTCCTCTCTTCTCAGACGAAAGCTTAGGTCCTGGTCTCCTCCCCTCTCTCTCTCCCTCCTCTCTGTCTGTTTTCAGGTCCTGGCCTTCCTCTCGCCCCTTTCTTCCCTCTTTCTTGCCCTGTTCTTTTTCTTTCTCTTTTAATGCCCTGGCCTCCCCCCTCTCTCTTTCCTCTTCCCATCCCTCTCTTTTCTTTCTCTCTCCCTTTTAAGGTCCCATCCTCCCCCTCTCTCCTCTCTCTCTCTTTCTCTCCCACTCCCTCTCTCATCTCTTTAAGGCCTCGACCTCCCCCTGTCCTCCTCCTCTCTCTCTCCCTCTTCTCTTTCTCTCTCTGTTTTAAGGTCTTGTCCTCCCCCGCGTGCCTGTGCTGTTTTTACATATATACATACATCACACCGTGAGCCGTTGCCATGCCGACCCGTTTCCGAATATGCAAATGAGCGACGTGTGATGTCGTTTGATTCAATTGTGAAACATCTGGATCTGTCACTGTCACCGAGAGAGAGAGAGAGAGATGGAGGAAGAGGAGGGGGGAAAGAGGGAGGGGTGAAGAGAAAGGGAGAGAAAGGAAGAGGGGAAAGAGAAAGAGAGGGAGGAAGAGAAAGAAGGAAGGGGTGGAGAGGGAGGGAGAGATGAAGAGAAAGAGAGAGGGAGAGGAGGGGAGAGTGAAAGAGATAGAGTGAGGAAAAGGGGGGGAGAAAGAAAGAGAGGGAGGGAACAGAGTAAGGGGGTAGAGAAAAGGGGTTAGCAAGATGTGAAGAGAGGGGGAGACAGGAGGGGAGAGAGTAACAGAGAGAGAGAGAGGTGTAGAGAAAGAGAGAGGTAAGAGATAGAATAAGATAGCAAGGGAGAGAAGGAGGGAGAGAGGGGAGGAGAAGCTGAAAGAAAAGAGAGAGAAAGAGAGAGAGAGAGAGAGGGAGTGGGACTTTACGTGACCTGTTTTAAATATAGACGTGTCACCACAACAAGCCAAGTGTAAAAGACATTTGCATACGGCTCCCTCTCTCCTTCCTCTCTCTCTCTCTCTCTCACCTCATTTTTCTTTCCGTCAGTGCAACATTTCCTTTTCCCTCTCCCCTCTCTCTCTATCTCCCTCCTTTCTCTCTCTGTTTTGTCAGAGTGATATGTTCCTCCCTCTCTTTCTCTCCTCTCTCTCTGTCTCCCCCACTCTCTTGCTCTTTCCTTCCTCTCTCTCTCCTCGTGTTTTGCTGCTTTCTTTCTCTCCATTAGAGCAACATGTCCATCCCTCTCCTCCCTGCCTCTCTCTCTCCTCATCTTTATTTCCGTCAGAGCGACATGCCCTTCTCCCCTGTATTCTATCTCCTCTTTCTCTCTCTCCCCTTTTTTCCCTCTCTTTCTCTTCTCCTCTTTTCCTTCTCTGTCTCCCCTCCCTCTCCTCTCCTCTTTTCCCTCGCTCTCTTTCTCGCCGTCGCGTTCCGCCTTTGTCTGCGACACAAAGCTGACACGCACACACAGAGCTCAGAGGTTTAGGAGCAGACACTGACTTATTTAGACTTATTTACTGTTTCAAATATGACTCAAAAACACATGTGAGAAGCTCTTCTGAACAGGAGAGAGGGATTCATGAGGAGAGGGGGGATACTGAGAGTAAAACAACTATAAATAACAAATACATTTACCCCAATTGTGACCTTTGGAAAGAAAAAAACAACTACAACAAAATGTATTTAAAGCAGACCTATTCTGCAAAACTGACTTTTCAGAGCTTTTAACCATGTTATAGTCGTTTCCTTTTCATTTACCCTCTGAAGTTGTATTTAGAGTGATTCATGCATGTTTGAGCAATCTATTCTCCTGTATTCAAGATGTCATTGCTCCAATCGACTTCGTTCTCCAGTTTTATTATCTTAATCAGTGATACGCACAGGATTTTGCAGTGTCACGTGGTCATTTTGGTGCAAATGAAAACAAAAAAAATCTGCTACTCGCTACTGTAATGTGGGTATTTGTTGTTATGACCTTTACGGCGACGTCAGCTCCCATTGGGCACCGTAAAGTTGTTTTAAATGAATATTGCGATTAAAATGTGCAAATTATAACATAATGATCCACGGGTGTCACAGATTATAACTATATAGCAGACGCAAACACAATATGTCTGCTTTAAAAGTTGATTTGGCAGAATGTGTCCTGTTTAAATCTACATTGGCACCTAAGACAACTGTGAACTGAACTATTCGCCGTATTGTCCATTATGAGCTGCACCAAAAAGTTTAAAGTTAAGATTCAAATTCTAATTCAGTTTTTTATCCCCAACTACTCTTAAGCCCATATTCATAATCAGATTTGAGCCTAACTTTGTCACTTCTGTCTGTCACATTTTGCATCTCATTTCTCACCTCAGAACACAGCGCCCATTCACAAAAAGTCATGCCAGACATCCTCATTAGAAATCATCACAACTCACAAGAATACATGAGAATACTTCAAAATACACGAGACTACACCAGACCACATACAAATGGAGCATTAGCAGAGAATAGTCTTTTAGCACGTCGCGTTCCTGCTAAACTCACACCCGATACACCACACTCTCCTCTGCATATGTCACAGTCAAGGCCAAAGCTACGCCAATACAATGGGTCTGCGGATGAAAAGGAGGGCTGAAAATATGATAAAAATGCGCAAAATTCAGATTTCTGGGGTTTTTATTGTTAAAAGATGGAAGTATGGAGGAAATGAGGAGTCAAAGGACAATTTCAGTTTCACATGTGAGACTTTGCTCTGGTCTGCTGCTTTAGGCTTGTGATTGGTGAAATATTACAGTGTCATATGTTTTAAAATGGACACGGCCTTTGGTGAAATACAGTTTAAATGTGTTTTTGTGTGTGTGTGAGAATAATTTAAAATGGTTATGAAGAAATTAAAAGATGCAGTCATAAAATATGGTCACGTAATGATTACCGTAAATTTTGGACTATAGAGTGCACCTGAATATAAGCCGCACCAGCTAAATTTGAAAAGAAAATCAATTTTGTACATATATAAGCCGCAGGTTTTCATGTTGTAACTTGAGATATTCACACAGAAAGACAGTACACAGAAGTTTTTTTTTTTTTTTAATTTTAATTTAAGACACGCTTTTTTTTAAACTGTGCCTGAAAATCGGCAATACGGCACCAACACGCCATCAGCACGGGATGAACATACCTGCATGTTTAGAAAATAAAACAGGCACCAACACCCATCAGCACGGGATGAACATACCTGCATGTTTAGAAAATAAAACAGCACCAACACGGGCCGTCTGCTTTTATTTCCTCTGAAAGCTTTTGTCGTCTTTTACAGTGACGAAGTTCTTCCCGCTGCCGCCTCCAACGTCGCACCATCGATTCCTCAGTGCCAAGCTTACGTGCGGTGGCTCTGTTTTCTTCTTTGATGGCCAGATCCTTCGCCTTTAACTTAAAAGCTGCATCGTACGCATTTCTTGATGTGTTTTCCATGATGAGGGTGTGTGCATGATGGGCAAAATGACAGTTCAAACTCAAAACTAGTGTATTCTTCAGCGCATAATCTTTCCCGACGTCTGTCTCACTGCTAGAGAGTGCCCCCCGGTGGCCGTTAGCTAGTAAAAATCTATAAATTAGCCGCACCGTTGTATAAGCCGCAGGGTTCAAAGCGTGGGAAAAAAGTAGCGGCTTATAGTCCGAAATTTACGATATCAGGGACACAAGTAACCTCCAAAAAACCTTGGATGACCTTACTGTTAGGTGGTGATAGGTGGTATTTTACTTCTATGGGGTATTAACTGCTATCACATATTTAGATCACCATGTTACCTTTTATTGTTTTGAAAATGTTTGCCAAAAACAACATATTAAAATGTTTTCTAAGTTTCACTTTTGCTTTTGATGCTCTGGGTCCCCCGTCCTTTTGCTCCCCACGTTAAGTCACTCCCCCTTCAGAGCGCTATCACAGCACAGTCAGCGTGCGTCCTGGTAATGAAACTGCTGCACATCGCATCAGGTTTGTGAAGTTGTAGTGTACAGTTTTGTATCATGCTTTTGAATACTTACGTCGAATTGTCGTGGAGAGAGATCGCTATATTACTGAAACATGCGTGGATGACACATAAAACTTCTTCAGGCATGTTTTTGATGAGGGAAACACTTAACAACATGAAAGGAAACTCATAAAAGCCGATTTTGCGTAATATCCCCGCTTTAAATACCTTGGAAACGTCAAATTAATTGCGAAGATGTGAGTCTGGTCACCGAGTTCAGATGGGCGTGAATGACAGGTGGATTCAGGGACACACATTGTCTCTATGTATCAAATAGAGAAAAGTGTGTCAAATATGGAAAAAAAAATAAATAAATAAAGCACAGGGGACTGAAAAACATGTCGGATTTTGCATTTCAGAACCCACAAGCAAAGCAATAAACTTATCACGTTCATCTGAGGTGAGAGAAATGAGCTCCTTCGTTTCACTTGCGTTACTGAAAAAAAACAAATCATACTGGACGGTACTGTCTGATCCCGGTCCAGAACATTCTAGACTAATAAAGCGATATTTACTTTGGCTCTTCAAAAATCTTGTAAATCCTGTTTCACTCCTACTTGTCTCAAAAGCAATGACAAGAAAGCCATATGTACTTTTTAACCAAAACTGTACTGTCAATTCATTTCAACTCAGAAAAGGACAACTGGACACTTCAAACGCCGTATTCAAATTAAAATAAAAACACCCTTTCCAACGATCACATTTTGCAGCTGAAAAAGACCAGTTAACTCAATAGTCCTGTGCTTTGATAAAGTGACATTTCCAGCCATTTGCTTATATTAAAATACATTGAAACTGATTAAACCGCATTATTTTTATTCTACCAATGCTTTTCAGTCATGTTTTTGTCTCATTTTATGTAGCTTTACATTTTTACGACAAGGTTCAGGGCCAAGCTATTCACCGTTGCCATGGTTCCTTTAAACGCAGCTCTGAAAAGCCGATTTGGGTACATTTTTAATCTTTATTTCTAATTCCAACCTTGGACTGTTGATTCCGACTTAACTTTGCGTCCTTCTGAGCGCGCCTCTGTCAAAAGCACTCCACTCGGGCCAAACTAATTAATATTTCCCTGTTCACCTGCTTCCTGGGTGCGTTTGATTCTTGCCACAGAATGTCCCTCCATTCATCACACATGCAAATGAATGCTCTAAGTGCCTTTTCTATCGCACAAGGTTGAGTGGCCTTTTGTTTCAGAATTAAACGCTCTTTTGTCATTTTTTTACCAGGGTCTGTGAATGCATCGTCTCGTCTGGCACGCGAAAGCACCACAAGGACTTTGGATTTGACATTCGCTGAACTCTGAAATTAAGTTGGAAAATGAATCCAGGTTAATTTTTTTTGAAAAGATTTATTAAAATGAATAGACTTACAAAGGGAGGCAGCTGGTAAACATTCAGTGACAGCAGAGGCAGAGTGGTTAGGGTCCTGTCTCATGTGCAACAAGAAGGTTGTGGGTTTGAGTCCTGGACCATATGGGGTTTTTCTCTGTGGACATGACATCGCATTTTCTCCACTTTCACCTCTAACAATATAGCAGTAACAGAGGTGGGTAGAGTAGCCAAAACATTTAAGTGAGTACGACTGAAATAACTCAAGTAGAAGTGCAAATTAGTGTTCCAGTTACTCAGGTAAAAGTAATTTGTAGCCCTACTTTGTTGCTAGCTGTGTTTTCAAAGGGAAATGGGAAGATCAGGTCCCAGTTCACGGCGGAGATGTTCTGCCGTTACTCTGAGGAGCGCTTGTATTTACTGTTGGTCACATGTTTGAAAGAGATAGAAGCAGTGAGAGGAGGGCTCACTCTGCACCAAGACTCTAAAATAGCTGACGCCGCAGATAACAGCCGCAGCTTGTCTTTGGTCGTTAGAAGGTTCTACGTTTAATCTTTGTCCCTGCCTCAGTATGAGACCTACCATGGTCAGAAACGGTTCATCGCAGACAGCAGTGGACACCCGGTTTAAAACTTTTTGCATTGATTCATTGCAATTTTTACTGTTAAAACTGCTAATCTTAAAAACTGTGCATTTTTACTCTGAGCAGGCTTGCCTCTCCGTAGATCAGACCAGCTATAAGTCTCTTAAATTCATATATAAAAACAGTTAATTTATCTTTTTCAGTCCACTATCTGTTTTTCTCAGCCCATCTGAGCCCTGTTTGCCCCAAGGTTGTGCTCATTGCTACATTTAAGTACCCCCTCCCCTCCACACACACACACACACACACACACACACACACACACACACACACACCCCACCCCCCTGTGCTCCTCAGGCCCCTCAAACCCCACACAGCTAATAGAATATTGATACTCTGCGTGTGTTAAGCCTCTGCGCCGCCTCTTGATTGAAATTCCATTAGCTTGTTAGCGTGTAGCGCGGAGTGGTGGATACTTAGTGTTGTTAGCGTAGTGCGGGCTAAATGAGAGCGCGGGGGTCATTGTCCACTTAAAACTCTACGATCTGAATAATGCATGTGCTGCGAGCTGTGAGACGATCTAAAGACTGGCCGCTGCAGTGTTAAACAAATCTATCTCCGTGAAGACAAGCAGGTAATGACAGGTCTGATCTGTGGAGAGGGGAGCCAACTCACTTTAACAGTACGTGTTTTTCAGTTGTTTTTTTTGTTTGTTTGTTTTTAAATTTATTTCAATACATATGTTAAGAATTTTGAGATGTAGAGCTTTGACAATTATGGCTTTTCAAAAATAAAACACACACACTTGTTACTCAAATATTAACTGTTTAAAGATTGTTTTATAATTTAGAGTAAATGTATTCTGACAGATAATACCAAACCTTCTACCTAGATCCTCTGTGCTCTCTTCCTTTCTGTCTCTCCTCTTACCTCCATCCTTCCCCTTTCTCCCTCTGTTTTTTCTCCTGATCCCTCCATTCTCTCTCTTTCTTGCTCCTCCTCTCTCCACCATCTCCGCTCTTACTTCATCTTTACCCTCTCTTCTCATCATCTCTCTATCCTCTTTTCTTCTCTCTCTCCTCTTCTCTCCATCCTCTTTCTTTCCCCTTTCTCTTTCACTGCTCTCACTGCTTTCTCTCCCTCCTTTCCCCCCCTCATCCCTCCATCCTCTGTGCTCTCATCCATCTCAGCCCAGTGACAGTGGACAGATGTTGTCTTTGCAAAGATCACATGTGGAGCTCCAGGGCGGCCTCGTGCACACTCACATGTACGCTCACATGCACACGCGCACACACGCACACACGCACACGTACAGAGGTCAGTGCACGGTTTAGACACGCACACACTGTGGACTGGGCCTGTCAAAACATGTATTCTTTGAGAGAGACTGCTAAAGATGGACCACTTCATACAGATAAAGCTACAATGTATGGCTTTATCCTGTGAAAAATAGTTAAATTCCACGGTTCCACGGAGATGTTTTTGCTTTTTTTGGAATGTTCCATTATAACTATATTCCATTTTCTAAGCTACATGTGTGTTTATCGTTCAAAAATACCACAAAAAACTTGTATTCTTACAGTGAGCAGAGCTACCTCTCCACAGATCTGACCTGCAACTTGGTGATGTCACCTGCTTGTCTCCATGGAGATCGATGTTTTCAGGCGAGGCAATAACACCACGTAAATCAGCGAGTGGTGTTGTTGTGCTGAATTCTGCCTGTCTGCTGAGAAATGCATCCTCCTGTGGGAACGTTCTCAGCTGAGGACGTCAAACGGTGAATATTGAAATTCACAGAAAGCGTTTATAGGCTACGTATACAGAGACTATAAAGTAGGTAGGACTAACCTGTCTAGGACTAAATGTAGCAGGGGATGTATATTACGGCAGGGGTCTGCTCCATGTTCTCCAGGTGGGAATTCAACCAAAAAAAACCCAGTATAATTTCCGCATGATATTAGTCTGTTATCAATACTGAGACTATAAGGTAGGTCGGACTAACCTGTCTTTAAAAGGAGCAGAGCATTTGGGTCTTCACCATGATATTAGGATGTGGTCAATACACTTTTTATGAGCAGGGGCTACCTGCCTTCAAAATACAAAATTGAAAGGATGTATATTGTAAAGCATGTGTGCTGTGTCACTCGAATAACTGGTGAATCAGTAAAATCATACATATTTAGCCTGACTCAGACAGAGCTGTCCAATCAGATTTGTTTCTCAGTGACACATGTGAAACAAAGGTGCTCATAGGTCAACCATCATTTTGAACAAAATCAAACTTTTCTCACCACAGATTAATAGAGTTTAGTGCTTTGCTCATTGATTCTCCAGAAATCTGCCTTGTTTTTCAACTCCCTGTCATATTTTGTTCTTTTCTCCTCGTAAGCAGCCATTTTTTTTTTTTTTTTGATAAAGGTTCACCATGTGTGTCTCTGATTGGCTAATCCACCTGTCAATCACACCCATCTGAACTCGGGCAGGTTGACCGCTGACCAAACTCACATCTTCAGAAAGTATTGGAGAAGTGTGTATTCTTTGCTGGCTGGGACATATCATATTTCTGTATTTCTTCTGTGGAGGACACTACATTAGAACAGGGTTAAAAAAAAAAAAAAAAAAGTTGAAGAATTATCTCTTCTCTGTTCATTCTCTCTCCCTTCTCCTCTCCTCCTTTACTCATCCTCGCACATCCCTCTATTGTCTCCTCACATTTCTATCCTCTTTCTCTTACCCTTCGCTCTCTCTCCTTGTCCTCCATTCTCTCCCCGTTTCTCTCTCCCTCTCTCCTCCACATCTTTCCTATTGTATCTCTCTATCACCTCTCTCTGCTCCTCGTCCCTCCGTCCCCTCTTCCTCTCTCTCCTCCTCCTCATCCCTCCATTATTTAAGTTGAAGAATTATCATCTATGCAAACATTATATCACCTGGTTTTCTCTATAACCAAAATAACTGTAACTTTTCCATAGCGCTTTATAGTTGAAGTATTTAAACTGTTCCTCTCTCCTCAGCTCTTTGTAATAACTGTTGTGTAAATATGTTTTTTATGAAGCTAGAATCGTATTTTCGGCTGACATTGTTATTGTAGACTGATTACGACCTCCTCAAACGTGAGATAAACTAGTCCCTCTGCCGCGTGCATGTGTTCATAAACTTACATTAAAACAATCCAATCTGCGCCGACTTTTTAATATCGCTGCGTTCTCTCTGTTTATAATGTACAATATCGAAGCAGAGTCTAAGCAGAAGACAAAGAGGAGGACAAGGTTTGGGTATGAACTTTTAGAGAGGCTGTAACCGGAGAAAGATAAATACATCCAAACACTGTGCTTTAAACTTCACACTGAAAAAAACATAAAATGCAAAATATACCTGGGATGCTGGTCCACAGATGAACAAATCAAATAGAGCCCAAGAAGTTTTTATTTTTTTATTTTGTTTATTTTTTTATTTCATAATCCTTTTGTCTGTTAGGCATGAT
>KN474496.1:0-27873 GCA_000787095.1 Periophthalmodon schlosseri
AGGGGGAACAAGGCATATTAACGAACATTTACATTTAGACTTAAATATGCCAGATTAAACTTGGGATAGTTTCCCCCTGCAGACCCCCTGGCAGGTTGATTTTACAAACAATAAAACACACACACACACATTATTATTAATTTATGAAACTCAATTTTGAATTCTTATTTTAAGTGTAGGTACAAGCAAAACACAAACTTCCACAAACTTGCTCACTTCTTTGCCTCTGAAAGCCCCAGTGTGCAAAGTTCAAAGTTTGTGGTCAGGATCTGCCATTTCTATGTAAAGTTGTCTTTTTATAGATCACAAACATAATGGGGAAAGTAACATTTTTGCACGTACACACGCTTTATAAAGACCTCTGCGAAGAGCTGGCATCTACTGATTAGAAGCCACTAGAATAACTGTGAACTATGAAATGAATTCAGAATTGCTTTTGTTGCACATGTTGCAATATTTACAAAATACGGAGGTAGCAAAGGGACAGTGTATGTAGATCTGCTGACTCAGCTACAGTGCATGTACAGTAGTGTTTACCTTGATAAGTGAGCTGACTACTATAGCCCCAGCGTTCACCATTGGATTGTGAGGTTTATCTGAAACAAAGACCCCATGATAAGATACAATTACAACTTACAACAGGAAAAAGGCTTATCGTAATGACCAAAGCCATTCAAGTAATGGTTGCGCATTAATGAACTGCAAGTTGTAATCTGGGAAAGCAAGTCTCCCCCAGATAGTCATTTCAAACACAGTATCTGTAAAACAATAAACACATCCAAACATGAATGTGAATTTATTAGGGCTGCAACTAATGTTTATTTTGCCAATTGTAATTCCTTCAATGAATCAATTAGTTGTTATCGCAACCAAGGTGAAGCTAAAATTATGCTGCTTGAGGCCATTATGAAGGAGTACTACAAACAAAATAGACATAAAAAGAAAAATTTTTTTTTAAAAATGTTTACATTACAATAACTGTTCATTCCGAGTCATAAAACCACTTCTATCAGCATGTGGTTTATTTTTAAGTCTGGAGAACAATTATTTGATTACAAAATGTGTTACTTTATTAAAATAATCAATTACTTTCAATTAATCAATTAACTTCCTCCTGCCTCTATGTGACACTGCAACTTTTATGTTTTTCCCACTTGTAACCACCCACTTTTGAGCTTGAAGACAGTATGTGTTGGTTATTTTCACATTCTAGACAGATATAATAGACTGATATAATCTCAAAATCCATGTATGTTTAACCTGATCATTCAAAGCAGTGACAAGGCCCATAACGTTGCAAATTGGATTCTGTCAGCTGGACAAACGTTTTTAAGAGTGAATACGTTCGCCACTCATCCAAGTAGCCTCTTCAGTTCTGACAGGGTTCTGAAGGTTACTGCCTTAAATATCTGTCTGAAGAGAGGAGCTAACTTCACTCAACCTATAACAAGTGGTGTTAGTTCCTCCCTTTAGACACATATTTAAGGCAATGAGTGTCAGAAACCTGTCAGAAGCTACTTGGATGAGTGACGAAACATATTCACTTTCAATACAGTAATAGGCAATTCAACATTACAGTCGCACAGAAACTAGTGCATCCCACCTTCATCGTCGAGTGAGAGCATGTTGAACTTGACTCCGCTCGGCTCCATCCCCACATATCGGTGCACTTTGTCTGTGCCCTCCTCATGGACGGCTATGGCGTACTGCAGAGGCTTCACACAGGACTGCAGACAGAATGGCTGCTTTGTGTCGCCCACTGAGTGTCTGAGGGCAACAAACTGGAATGAGTCAAAATAAGTAGTGTTCAATATATTATGTAGATATATATGCGTGTTAAAATAGAAAATGTATACATTATGTGTATATGAGGATTAGGTAGTGGTGCATTCACATTTGCACAGTACATACACCGCATCAAAGTTGGGACTAAACCTGGCACTACAACTGAACTAGACCAGGACTAAACCAGGACTTGAACAAGACCAAATCACATCTACATCAAACTGCGTTCAACACAATTTTGACCAAACCAAGTGTGAATGCATCAAGAGCCTTTATTGTGTCCATAATGAATTGATCATTGCTGCTGATAATTTGCTGATACCTGATAATCTATCAAGAGAAATGGGTCATAATAAAATGAGTCAGTTAGTAAATGTTTTTTTTAGTAATTTATGTTCTGTAGTACGTTTATAATCCTAATAATATAATTAGTCAACTAATAAACAATGTGGTTGACATAAATACCAGCAACCAATTAGTCAAAAATACAACTAAAGGTGTACAGTCCTAGTGATTATAAATTCAAAATGAATATTGTATATGTCTTATAAAGTTGATATTTACTATATATTCGGATTACAAACTCATTATCAACACTTCAGAATGCGCCAGCAGAATTCAAGTGAGAATTCAAGAAGCTAGTATTTGAAAAGCTTGCAGTGCTGAAACTATGTAAAGTGTATCTACGGTCAGAAGGTTGAAAATGTCTTACTATAGCCAGTTTCACAGACTACAGCATCACAGCCAGAATTATATTAAAGGTGGATTTGAAGAGCAAGCCCCAGAAGACCAACCCTTTTTGCAAAGTTCTCATACAGATTTCACATTGCCCTCTATTGCACCAGACAGACATGTGCGTGTGTTTGCTGTACCTCTGACCATCCACTGTACACAGAGAGACACCCCACAGCTCGGGGTTAAACTTGGCCAACTGTGGGATGTAGTCGACCACCTAAAGATGGACAAAACCAGCACTGGTAAAGATAGTGTAACAAATGAAGAAATAACAGCTGTATTACACACACAGTATCCATGTGTTTCAAAGTGATGAAAAATAAGCACCGTTGCAATAACAAATAACTATTCAAAACTAAATATTATATTCTTTGAATGGTGAAAAGTACACAAAATGATGCCTATCTGGAATAGAACGTCTAAAAGTGACTGTCATCTGACAAAAACTGTCAAAAATTTGCAGTTTTTTCCAGCCACGGTGCAAAACATCCACAGAGATGCATTCTCCCAAACAATGTTAAAAAGTAAACAAAAGAAGCATTTTCCAATCATTTTTTTGCCACCACACAGGGCAGTAGTCCCTGATAATGGTTCTATCAAACTGTTTTTCTATGGCTTTTCACATACTTTAAGGGGAGACGGAAAGCTCCGAATTACCTAAAAACTGATTTAATCCTGATAATTTGGGCAGTTAATGTATGTTTTCTTTGGAGTTTAGATTTGTTTCCATTAGCAACTAGAACCAATATGGCAGCAGGTGGCAAAAACCAATAAGCAGCAGGTACTAGAGGTAAATTTATCACACTATAACACTTTAACATTAGGCTAACTGAAAATTCCATTATTTGTGGAACCACAATCCTGAGCTGAACAACTGAAACCCATGAATACAATAAAAATGTTGTTGTTGCATTTGTTTTATAAATTTAAGCCTTACTTTTCCACTCGCTTGCTTCTCCACTCGGTAGTAGATTTCATTTATCTGCTTTGCAAAAATATCAAACTCTGGAATAATAAATTTCTTCCTGAAGGCTTGAATCAGCAGGACAATGTTTCCGCCCATGCACCTGAAAACTCAAAGAGACATCGCAAACTCAGAAGAGCACAGAGCCTTTTATGAACAATGTTACAGTCTGTGTGGGTGTAGGTTCATTTTAAGGACAGAAGCAGAAAACAACTTTACAGGGCCTACACATTTTCCTTTCTGTATTCAAGCATAACAGATGCAAGTCTTACAATCAGAATGGTTAATTGCAATGCTCTAAATATGCAGTTTATGGCCTAGATTTGTAAAATACATCAAATCTCAATTATGATTATAATTATCACTCAAATAAATTCCAATAATGTCTTATAAAAATGAATGAGTATGTTTTTATCTGTTAGTTTTGGAAAATAATAGTTTGCATCAATATAAATCTGTGGTAAAAAGCATACAAAACAGGGTATTAGTTTTAATTGGCACTGGAAGTGTTCTATCGACAAGTCTATAAATAAATGTGGAGACAACAGGCCAGATAGAGACGGCAAATCTTTCATTAAAATAGATTCCTGTTGAAGGTCAGACTAAAATAGCTCAATTCATGCCCACACAAGAAAAAAACAAAATCACACTTCTGTTGCAAGGTACTTATAAAGGTCATTTAAAAACACAGACGATTGTGCAATCAATGAATGTCTTAAAAACAATGTGACAATAGTGACATATAAAGCTGCTGCATTAGGAACCCTAGAAATAAATAACATACAATTTAGTTTAGTTTAATATTAATGGCCTAATCTGGAATTCCCAAATATACGCATTAGTGTGTGAGTATTTGTCCTTGTATCACCTGTGGAACAGGTCTCTGTCCATCATGACGTCCCCGACTGACTCCTTCACAACCTGACGTAGCTTCTCCATACACTCCCTGAGGCGGGGGTCGGAAGGGTGCAGTCCAGTCTTTTTCAGAGCCTGAACAATGGGCAAAACATTCGTATTCTCTCATACTAAATGTGACATACACCACAAGAATAAGGATATTCTGTGTTTTATCTACCTACTGAGTTAAACTGTGCTATGGGGACTTGCTCTTTTCCTCCTGTGATGGTGTAGAAGAGCATGTCTTCCACTCCAGAGCTTTGGGACTTTGAGTGGATATTTCTGTTAGACACAAAATGAATACAAAATATTATTCATTGATAAATTATATCTGTAATTATGCATTATGTTACATCATATATTATGTTACACCATCTACAGTACTAGTACTGGCAACAACACCTAACCCAGGACAATAACTTGAAACACTTAACCTACATTATAACTTTATAACTTTTTGGACGCCTACTTTTTGAGTCTACTACACATTTCTGAGCATATCTATAACATATACTTTAATTCTGTATTTTTTACCAAATACAAAAAATAGCCTATTCACTCATTCTTGAGTATTATTTCTGCCTATACTTTCTTTATCCATCTTTGGTATGATGCATTTGGCAGCTGGGCTCAGCAAAGCCACTGTAAACACTCACAGTTTGAAAAGATCCAAGTGTGTGGCTGGTCGTCGGTGGAATTCATCCGAGACTGAGCTCTCACAGCACCGCGGATGAACCAGAAAAATCTTCTTGGCGGCTTCCACATTTCTGGAGATAATTTGTGATCTTTTGGTAAGGCGCAGGGCTCTCAGACAGTGCATGGCGACAGGTGTCAGTGACAAAAAACGTGGGCAAATATTTCAGTCGACAGCCAGCCAGGGGTCACGACAGAACCTACAGTCAAAAGTACACGTTTGGAAACTTTAGATGCATTTAAGTACGGCCCGGAAGATATAGGTTTCAGTCTGTTTGTGTTATGATTAGCGTAGAAAACGATGAATGCTGTGCGCAATCTGTGCGTAAAGATAAAGCTCAGTAGAGGTTCTTAACTTTTTTCCTTTAACAACTTAATGGATCGAAGCTAAACCTACCTTATAGTGAAGTATGCACGTAAACACACAATGCTACTAGCCTCCTTAGAAAGCGGCAGCTAGGCCTGAAATAACTCTTTTAACACTCGGACAAGACAAGCACCTGTTGATCACAGAGCCATAACATTGGGCGACACGTGCTGCTTCAGAGTTGGTACCGCGACCAATCAGCGGGAAGCATTACCATGACGCAACTAAACAATTCATTTTCCTTAAGGATATTTCAACAGTAAGAAAGCCTTTGACCTGTACCCTCAGATTACATTTTTAGGACATGGTTGCACAATTAGTTGAACTGCGACATAGCCCTAATTGCTCAACACTGTAAAGGCTGGACTGATATGGTTAATAAAATAGTTATAACGTACGTAGTTTATATGGTTACACATAAGTTATTGACTAAATGAAAAGTCAAATACTACAGGACCTATATAAAGCTTTGCCTGGTGAAGTTAACAAATCTAACTGTTGCTTGTAAAGATAAGGCTGTTTCACATGTACAATGGGAATTAGAGCTCCATCTAGAGGATCTAAAGTGCTATTCGATTTAATATTATTCAGTCTGGGGAAATAACGTATCCATCTTTACTTGTTTTATTATGACGGCATAATACAATAATAGAATAACATAATTTGTAAGGCAACAACGAGTTATGTAGGCATTTCATATTTCTTCATTGTTCCATATTAACAAACAGCAGATGGCACTCTAGGCTAACAGCACTGCTAACAAATTGGTTACACAGTAAAATGGTACAGCCATAAATACACATAAAAGTATAGATTGCATGTTTTTTAGTTTAAAGGTTCACTGTAAAAAAAAAAAAAAAAAAAAAAAATTCTGGTAGGGGGCCCGTTCCAGACTATGGCATTATATTTCTTTATGGAGACAAGAAGGTGACATAAATGTATGACAGATAAGTTTAATGCTATACTGTGGAATATACTAGTCAAAGCAAAAACATTTCCAGTGAGACATGCAAGTGGCGGACCCCTGACCAGAAAAGTTACATAGTGCAACTTTAACCTCTGTTTGCAATCAAAACAACACAAAACATCGTAAATCAGATCTTGGCTTAGACACTTTTTGAGGGACGTGGCAGCACCAGCTTGAGTCCCAAGTCCACCACGAAGGAGGGCATGTAGGAGAGGGGGATCCAGATGAGCTTGGCGTCCCACCCAGCGCTGTACCTGGTCCTGGGATGGGCGGACGACACAGCGTGCTCCATACAGTTGGTTACTTTTGAGAGGTCGGAGTCGCACACAGCACTCATGATCAACCGCTGCACTTGGATGTCTAGAAATAAATACAAATGTTATTCTAGCACTTATCTTCAATGTATTTTTAGATGAAGGAAGTTGTGCAGAATTGGGGCAACAGTGGCTCAAGTAGTAGTTGTTGTTGATGAGTTGTATACGATCTGATCAGATGCTGTCCTTGGGCAAGACATGTTACCCCCTTGCCTTTGTATGAATGTAATGTGAGTGATTGGTGTCTCGTGACAGCTGTGATGAGTATAGTGAATAAATATTGCAATTTAAAATGACTTTATGAGTGTCCATGAAAGTGCTATATTAGAGCAATAACGTGATATAATTACAGGAAAACAAAAAATACATGTGTACTAGGAATTATTTGACATACATTTTTTATGTAATATTATGTGTGATATCAAAGAATTTGCAACTACAGCTATTTTACCATCTACAATAGCAGTTCAATACTTCCAGACAAGATACGAGTACATTTTAAGCCAACTTAGCCAAAACATTTTAAATCTGAATAGGCTATAGATACTTTAGATAGACACTCAAAGCCAATTTACAAATTTGATGCAATATTCATCCATGCCCCAAATTGTACACCCACCTATGGATCCTGTTGATCGCTGCAATCAGCCTAACGAGATTGGAACCACTAACCGTCTAGTTAGTGGGTGAGTGCTTATCTCACCACAGGTGCAGAGTAACAGTTATTATCAAGTATCAGTTTAGTTGAAAACACCCAAGCTGGTATTTTTCTTGAGCACGCAGTATGTTACCACTTTGTATAATAACTACACCGTAATTAGCCTTAATAAAGCATGGACAAAAACCTAATACATAATGAACAAATAGCTTATTAAGAATGACCCAGGCTTATTAACTAATTAAAGGAGCTGAACCTGATTTTTACATTCTTAGAAACTTGAAAAACAGAGCTCGTCCATTTTAAAAGGTTAATTATAATTATTCACAGCAGTTTATAAGAACTTTTCACAGCTTTCAGTGATGAGAGCGGAGTTTACCATCAAAGTTAGCAACAATTAGCATGCTAGCAGTGCACTTCCTGATTCTCGGACAGTAAAACACTTTATGATTAGATGCTTATTTTGACCTCAAGAGCTGCTTATACAATATATCTGTACTGGGGCAAGACGAATTACAATCACATACATGGAAAAAAATTGGGTGCAGGATCTTTAACTAAGAGGTTATGGTACGGAGTAACGGTAATTACTATGCCTGAATAATTCTTAATAAGCAATTTGTTCTTTATGAATTAAGTCTTAAATGTTCATGCTTTATTTAGGTTAATTAAAGTGTAGTTATTATAAAGTGTTACCCACAATATTAGCTGTAGTACTCACACTTGTCCAGGTACTTGTCCCCGTAGCTGGCCTTCACTTCTGGGCTGAGCTGGTTCCAGAGGCGGTGCAGCTCTTTCTCAAGAGGCTCCAGACTGGTCACGGCTGTCTTGAAAAACCCCGGTTCAATGATGCACACGTTCACACCAAAGCAGTTTATGTCCCTCCTGAAAACACAAGCCGAGGCGAGAAAATGAAGTGGACAACAATAGAAGGCTCATGCCAAGTTTAATAAAGGGCAAAGTAATTGGAGTCATGCAGTATAAAAGGATATTCAATTTAATTTTGAGAGATATGGACCTGCTTGGCGAGGTCACAACAAAGTGACTGGGAGGGTCCACAAAATCCGTATTAGTATTTTGATAGAGGAAGGCACTAAACATAAAATATTGGCAAATTAAAAAATGTACTTGAAAAGGTGGGTAGCACTCAGTTACATATATCTGAGTAACCTTTATTCTTACTTGAGAAATTGTACTTTTCAGAGTATTTTTCTAGCTGCATGTTTTTACTCCTACTTGAGTAAAACTTTGAGTTACTTTACCCACTGTGAGTTAGTCTATAAGTGACAAAAGCTTTATGTTGAAAATATTAAACAATTTGACCTTTGTGTTCCTTGCACTGCTCCTTCAGATATGATTTTGTTTGTCTCATTTTTGTCTATCCTTTGAAAATAATGTGCACACTAATTAATGTTTAGTCCTTCAAATTACATTAACTTAAAATTATAAATCAGATGTTCTGTCTAACAGTTACTCTTTAAGTTACTCTTGAGTAGTTGTTTTCCCAAATACTTTTTTACACAAACTCGAGTAATTTATTGAACCACAAACTCAAGTAAGAGTAACGTTACTTCAGAATAATATTAATATATGAGTAGTATTATTTAGAGGTAACGTTACTTTTACTTGAGTACACTTCTTGGCTACTCCACCCAATAATATTAGAGTAAAAAAGTTCCATTTTATTCTCAGAACATTATCTTAAAATGAGGACTACTATGAGTTAAAGGTACACTATGTAACTTTTCTCATCCACCACCTGATTGGCTACACAAAGATGTTATTGCTTTTCATGGAATATTCCACAATACTAACATTAAACATATTGTAATGCTCTGAAATGTCACCTTTTGTTGTTGTTGTAACTGTTTATGTGTTGCTGTTAGTGTAACTACTTTGTATGTGACACTTGGTTGCTATGCCGACAAGTTGATGCGAAGGTTCTGTTCTTCAGTTATTGGTCTGTTTGTGGAGACTCTAGGCTCTAATGAGTTGAAACTGCAGTTGTATTGCTCTTGTCTTGGCGTGGGTTACAGCCTACAGTAGCCCTTGTGTTCAGAAAATAAACCAACCAAAGGAAGTCTCCAAAACAGACCAGCAACTGCCGAACAGAACCTTCACATCAATTTGTCGGCATAGCAACAAAGTGTCACATACAAAAGCACTTACATTAACAACAACACATAAACAAAAGTGTCAACTCTGAACTAAACATTCCAGGAAAAGCAATAACATCTTTGTGTAGCCAATCAGGTGGTTCATGAGAAAAGTTACATAGTGCATCTTTAACTCATAGTAGTCCCCATATTAAAGGCTAATGACAGAAAAGTGCTTCTGAAAAAAGGAACACTGAATTTGTGTAGCTGGTCCATGTTACTTTGTAGTAATCTCACCAAGAACATCCATATCTCTCTCAAAATAAAACTGCATGGCAAATCCTGCACTAGAAGCAGAGTGCACTTAAATATTTAGTTCTCTCTAAAACTCTTTTTTACTTGGTTTGATAAATGATAATTCCATAGCACTTTTTTGTAATAGTTTCCACACTTTATAAAGTCACCTGAGACAGTCAGAGAACGCCTCCACTGCAAACTTGGAGATACAGTATCCTCCTCCGTTCGCAGCCACCCGCCCCAGCACTGACGCCACATTCACGATTCGACCCCGGGCTTTCTTGATGAGGGGCAGAAAGGTCATCGTCACGGCGATCACTCCGTCCATGTTGACTTTGAGCGTGCTCCGGAAGTCCTCGATTTTCATCCACTCAGACGGACCCATGGGTAACGCCCGGCCTGCGTTGTTGACAATACCCCAAAGTCCTGGAAGAGACAGCAAAACAAAGTGACATTTTGTGTGAAAGAACAAACACATTAAATTTGAAATCAGTTGTTAACAATAATTAAGTAAATTCTAATAGTAAATCTGACTTCAATCACTTCAATCACAGACTGTTAGACCATTTACTGTCTCTTTAAATCATAAAAAGGCTGGTAATATCAATTCCAGCTCTGACCAGTGCAGGCTGTCATAGTGTCCTTGGGCAAGGCACTTCACCCACTTTGCCTATGTATGAATGCAATGTGTGTAAGAGGTTGGTGGTGGTATGAGGGGCCGATGGTTCAGATTGGTAGCATTGCTTCAGTCAGTCCATCCAGTACTGTCAACAGAAGTTATAACCATCTTGTTACACATTTAAGCCTTTGTGTGTGTGGAGTGGATGAATAATACAATGTAAAACAATCTGTGTATCTTAAAAGGTGCTATACAAATCAAAGGCATTGTTGGATTGTTATAAAGTAAGCAAAAAGTGTACCATATTTTTATATTGTTTTAGCCTTCTATACAGGGACTGATGATATAAAGAGATGGTTGGTAGTTTTTAATATATTTATCTTCTTATCTTATCTTCATATATTCATTTATTTAATATGGACATTGCAATTACGCTCGATAAAAAACAGATGCGTTGTTTAAAGTGTTATACCACTACTTCTTAAATATAAAACCAGCAAATAATCACTCTACACTCTCCAAGTTGATATTCACCATTTATTTTTGGTTAAATAATAAAAAAAATTGAGTTCCTAAAAGTTATGACTCTACTAATATCTCTGGGAATAACTGACCTTTTTACAACTGACTTTAGGATCCTGCTCTTGTAGTTGTTGGATAAATGCAATTTCTTATTAACCTATAAAAGTAGACCTATCTAGACAAACAGTGCACTGATGATGTCTAGATTAGGGTTGTCACAGGTATGGAAAATCAGATACTAATCGATACAGAAATTAGCATCAAAACTAGATACTTATTTGAGCAGGTATTGATACTAAAAAAGTCACATTCACAGGACAGAAATGAACCTTTCCTGAATAGCTTTAGAATGATGTTGACTAGACTAGGCGTAGACTAGTACACGCCCATGGACCACTATGAAACCTAACCCCTGGACGACTGAGGGATCGCACAGATATAAGGCCACATGATAATATAAAAGAAAGTACTATTAATAATGTTGAAAATCGCATTCTGAGTGTTTTTTTTAATTATCGTGGTATCAGTATTGAGTATTGAGTCTATTCTTTAGTATCGAAGTCGAGTTTGAAATTTTAGTATCGTGACAACACTGGTCTACATTATAGTGAAAACATGAAAAGAGTAATTGCATATTTAAGTTTTTTTTTTTTTTTAACCCTAACACATTTTGATCATGTTTAGAACTACTATAAAGCAACTTTTCTTACCCTTATCTCCAACTTCCTTCTTGGTCCACTCCATTGCTTTCTGTATACTGTCCTGGCTGGTCACGTCTAGCAGGACAGTCTTCAGCTTGGAGCTTGCTACCCTCTTCAGATCATCGGCCCCCTTCTCCGTCAGACACCCGGCCAGCACACGGAAGCCTTTACGATCCAGCTTCTTGCAGAGGAGGTTCCCGAATCCCGAATCGCAGCCGGTCACGAAAACATACTTCTCGCCGATGTTATCGATCTCAACGCTGTCTCTGTACAGCCAGACGAGCGCCCACAGGACCACGAATGTGCAGAAGATGTACAACCATGCATTTTCCCTAAAAAAAGTAGACATAATGTTAGTTTATGTTAGAGGTTTTCAGGTTCTCGTTTCTGCGTACACTCTGCACACCTGACTGGGCGACAGGTGCGTTGGAGGAGAGGCGCACACCGTCTCACTCTTGGTTCACTTTTATTAGCACAACGTTTCGGTCCCTCTGACCTTCCTCGGGTATGTGGTCAGCCCTTCCGCTCCCCTTATATAGCCTAAGTCAAGGGACTGCCCCCATTAGAGTAATCAATCAATCAGAAAAAAATACATTCACAATTAGACCCCAACCTAACCCCAATATTGTACATAATTCACTGAACCAGTCTTTCCTCAGTTAATAATAACACACATTATTAGCACTGTAAAAAGGTAACCACTGCATTTCATTACTCTGACATTTTTTTGCAAAATAAGTGGCGCATCGAAGAGTTTACGTGAACCCCCCTCACGGCTCAGAGGGAGGGCAAACAAATATGCGCTCTTCATTGCAACACTCTTTTGACATCACAACATTACATTAAACAGCAATTCATCATTTAAGCCTTTGGGCTAAGACTTTGTAAAGTAAAATCCAACAGGCTTCGTGTCTTTTTAACGCACGGTCGGGGTCGCCTCCCTTTGGCGGAGAGTCGATGTCGTGTTACTGCGCTTTGGTGCTCACTTAAGCGGGTTTGAGTTTTCGTGTCGTCTTTGCAACATACGCAGGACCACATGGGCAGCGCAGCGGGTAAACACGAGTAGACGCGCATGTAATGACTCTCCTAACGGGGAACTTCTTTCTGGTAGAAGGGTGACAGAAATGGGAAGTCTTGGTGGTGTTATGGCACTGAGCGCAAGTACCGCATCTATAATTGAAATCAGGAAAAGAGGCAGGGAGAGTTTGCGCGTTTGGTGCATCCCTGCCGCGGGAGAAGTCTGAATGCACCAAGGCGACTCTCAGGTTTCTTCTGTAGGTAAATAGAGATAGAGTGGGTCTCTGTATATTTGGGACAATTCTTGTTCAGTCTTTAATATGTGCCAGTGTTTCAAAATAACTGATTTGATTTTGTGGCTCTGGAGTGAATACTCAGTGTTAAATGTCGCCGAAAAATGTCTCATTTTTTTGGATTCCTTTTTCTTCAGAAGCGCGTCCCTTGGTTTGGATGGTTGGTTTGGATAACGCAGCGGTATATGCCTCCTCTATCCACTGTAGAGAATAGCCTCTCTCCGTAAATTTTGCTTTCATCTCTGCTCACTTTTCTATAAAGTCCTCTGTATTTTGGCACACTTGTCCGACGCGAAAGAACTGGCTTTTAGGAAGACCTCTTTAAGTGCGTGGGGTGCGCACTCGTGGCCAGTAGGAGAGTGTTCTTATCAGAAGGCTTTTGATACAGTGTTGTACTTAAGAGACCACCCCTCATTTCGATCCACATGTCGAGAAATACATTTTCTTTTTACTGTATTCGCATGTGAATTTGAGATTAGGTTTAAATTGATTAGTCAAAGTCACAAAATCTATTACTTGCTCATGACTGCCTCGAAAAACACTTCGATTCGAAAAACACTACTGTTGCTCGAAATAACCCATAGTGCCAAAGCTCGTACACTTGGTAAAATGTCTTATTGAAACTGAGGCAATTAGCCTTTCATGACAAAAGTCGCCAAGTTTAGGAGGAATTCTGTCTGCGGCTTCTCCGACTGTTCACGGTTTGGTTTTGTAGATAAAAGTCCATTGCTGGAGCCGTCCAGCGAGATTAGATCTTCAGTGACGGCCGATATTTTATTGACAAAGTCTTTCAGATATGCTGGCAGTTTTCTGTGGAAGTTCATGCTCTTTGATGTAAAAATCCACATATACCGACAGACGCGTTAATAACGAGCCAATTTGTGCCATGATGGGACCGCCCGGTGGGTTATAGCCGTGGGCGCCGCCATTGTCATTGAGGTTGTATTTAGTTTGCATGGAGCTGCCGAGCTTGACAGCAAACAAGTTCTACTGGTGTTTTTCTGATTCTATAACGTGATCATGTCATACTCCATGATGGGCTTCAAGAGCCAGATTTCCCCATTGATTGCATTGTACTTTCTGTTGAAATAGATAATTTCTATTACTGACTAGACCCAGGAACTCACTGCATTACCACAAATCTGCATTTGAACAATATACATTTTAGCTGGTCCCATCTGTATTAAATATGATTGGCCTATAGAATGTTGTGATGTCATCTGAAACCCAGGAACAGGGACTACAGAGTGTTTTTAAAGCTTCAGAGAATCAATGCAGTGTTGACTTGTTGGTGCACATGAATGTCAAACATTTTACACAAATCAACCTACTTTATATCATATTTTAACGGCAAAACTTTTGCCAAATTCTCCATTGAAATGAATGGAATTCCCGCTTAACCGGAAGTTCCACCACAAAGAAAGAGCAGTTTAGTCGCATTTACAGCAAAAGTGGACACGGCAGAATAATGTCAAAAGACCGGTATACTAGGATTTCACAGCTCACATTAATTCAAACTTTGATTTAGTCACCCATTCACGTGATAATACTGTCTCTAAGTACTTGAATATTTCACTTTAACACCGAAAATATTTTCAGATTGTAGAATGCGGTGATGTCACTCTCAGATGGGGGCAAGAGACAGTTTTTCCTATTGATAACATTGCACTTTGTCACGAAATATCTAAAAGGTAGATTCACAATTGTTGACCCCGATAATCTGTATTAGTGACTAAACCCAGAAACTCACAAAAATCCAGCAATAGTTTGGGTTCACGTGACATCACAGCCGTCTAGAATCCCCATAGATTAACTGTGAGCTGAAGAACAAGTCAGAATTCTGTGGTGGAATTTGCTGTTTAACTGTCAGATTGCAGATAGGTTGGCCTGGTTTATTGCTAATATCTCTGTAATTACTGGGGCTATCCACATGAATCAAAAACTGTCAGAACAGAAATTATTTTTTTACAATAGCTTCAGAAAGTGGGGCCCTTAGTCAACCCTAAAGATGTGATTGGTGTCAGTTAAATGGACTTTAAACCATAAGATTAACAAAGCAAGTTGGTGGAGCCAATCCCTAACAAACAATAAAAGGGTTCAACATTTTTGGATTATAAATTTGGATATTTATTTCAAAAACAGTAAATCTACCATAGTTATATACATCTATGACCTCATCAAATTCCTGAACGTTAACGCAACCAAATAATTCATGTGTATCAGCTTCCTGTTATATGCAATATTTTGAGATTTTTCCCATTCAAAAGATATATTTAGTTTAAATTGTTAATCGCTATGGCAACAGTCCTAATGTTTTCATCATTCCGAAACCCACGGATTTTGAACGTAAAAAGTAAATGTCTTGTTTTTACTTACCCTAAAAGATCATAAATTATCTGTGTGTCCATGCTGCTGGGGCAGTTCAAACTGTCTGGAGGTTGGAGACCTGTTGGAAAAACATTGCGCAAATACTGATAAGACAAGATAGAAAATCTGGTTTACTGAGTTGCTGTGGAACTTTAGATTTCATAATATCACAAAATATGATCAAAAAGGTGGTGTAATATGTAACTGCATTCAACACATGATAAATCTTTACTTAATACTCTTACATGGAGAGAGGTATTTGAGGAGGAGGGGGCCCACGGGGAGAAGGCTGCATTGTTTTGAGGTATAAATTTAATGCCTGTGACAAAGCTGCTTAAAGTGCTCAGGGCTCAGACCAATTATTTTTTCAGGCATAGCATAAGAAGCAAACACATTATAATGGGAAAGAAGCGTAATGTGCTGTTGTTTTTTCAATTTTTGTTTTGTTTTGAACAGTGATATTTTAAAATGTAAAAATAAAATAGTTGGCTTAGAGTCTCGCATTACCATCAACGTTGGTTAGTGCTGATGTAGACAGTTTGGTATAGTAGTAGCAGTTGTAGCAGTTGTAGTAGTAGTCGTAGTAGTAGTATTAGTAGTAGTAGAAACCGTAGCAGCTGTAGCAGCAGTAGTTGTAGTAGTCATTCTAGTAGTTGTATTAGTAGTAGTAGTAGCAGCAGCAGTTGTAGCACTAGTAGCTGTAGTAGTCATTCTAGTAGTAGTATGTAGTTTTAATAGTGGTAGTAGTAGTAGTAGTAGCAGCAGCAGTTGTAGCACTAGTAGCTGTAGTAGTCATTCTAGTAGTAGTATGTAGTTTTAATAGTGGTAGTAGTAGTAGTAGTAGCAGCAGCAGTTGTAGCACTAGTAGCTGTAGTAGTCATTCTAGTAGTAGTATGTAGTTTTAATAGTGGTAGTAGTAGTAGTAGTAGCAGCAGCAGTTGAAGCAGTAGTAATTGTAGTAGTCGTTCTAGTAGTAGTAGTAGTCGTCATCGCCGTCGTCATCATAGTAGTAGCAGATAACAGTAGCCTATTCCGTATTCCAGAGTTACTACGAGTTAACAGAGCTTTGGGGCGTGAGGCAGGGTAAACAAAAAAAAAGTTATTTTTTTTAAAGAACTTTTTTTGTTCTTTTTCTATTAAAAAAAGCTACAACTGCTGCTGCTGATTACAATAATTTATAATAGCTATATGCATGTTCAATCATGTGTAGTAATAAATAAATAGTTGATGTGACCATTTTTGCATATTCAAATTATATCCCAAAAAAAACAACAACTTAAGTTTTCAATTTAAAACTTAAGATAACTTGAGTCCTAAACATTTTCATTTTCTTCTGTACCTTTGCAGGCTTACGGAGTGATTATAGAGTATCTTTAACTATGTTCCTACCTTGTTTTGAGGTGATTATGTAGTTTTAATAGTGGTAGTAGTAGTAGTAGTAGCAGCAGCAGTTGAAGCAGTAGTAATTGTAGTAGTCGTTCTAGTAGTAGTAGTAGTCGTCATCGCCGTCGTCATCATAGTAGTAGCAGATAACAGTAGCCTATTCCGTATTCCAGAGTTACTACGAGTTAACAGAGCTTTGGGGCGTGAGGCAGGGTAAACAAAAAAAAAGTTATTTTTTTTAAAGAACTTTTTTTGTTCTTTTTCTATTAAAAAAAGCTACAACTGCTGCTGCTGATTACAATAATTTATAATAGCTATATGCATGTTCAATCATGTGTAGTAATAAATAAATAGTTGATGTGACCATTTTTGCATATTCAAATTATATCCCAAAAAAAACAACAACTTAAGTTTTCAATTTAAAACTTAAGATAACTTGAGTCCTAAACATTTTCATTTTCTTCTGTACCTTTGCAGGCTTACGGAGTGATTATAGAGTATCTTTAACTATGTTCCTACCTTGTTTTGAGGTGATGTTGCTGGCACTTCCACACCTTTCCCTTTCTGGTCCCTCTTGTGTCTTAGCCCCACGAGGCTGGGTCCAGGAGCCTTTATCCCCGTGGTTGATCCTTTAAGACAAGTCCGCGATCTGTAATCCACAATCCGTAACACTGGGTTTGTGCAAGTGTGTGGGGAAAAAGCTGACGTTTCACTGGCAAACATGAACATGAATGGGTTGTTTTATGGTCCCACTAGATTGCAGCAAAGAAGTACCTTATGTTTTGCCTGGCCATAAATACTTCTAATATTGATGTTGTAGGGTGTGTTCGTATCCAGCTGCAATCTGCCATTTCAAACTGTAGAAAAAAATAAACAATGTATTAACCTCACATCACCTCTCTGTGTTGGTTGCCAGTTATGACAAATATGCGCATGTGTGTTACATTACCACATGTAGTGACATAACTCCAGCCAAATCACGCTCTTTGGCAAACATTTTCAGCTCCTTGGTCTGATTACAAAAATGCGTTGCAAAACTTTCCACCTAAAAAAGCATCATAATCTTCTTTTATACCAGCTGCAGTTTTAAAAATAGTTGAGGCAGATTTACAGTCAGATACATTTTGTGTTGGGTACCTCTGTTGTGTGGTTTCAATTAATGTGTATAAAGCATTCTTATTTTTGCTTAGGTTTAGGGCAGTTGTCAATATTGATACAACCATTTCTATTTAAAATGTGCGACTCAATTTTGATACCAAGGAAATGACTGGATACTGAATATTAATTTTGATACCTTTTTTTTTTTTTTAGAAAATAGATTTACATATTCTGCACAAAATGAAGCGCTTTGAGTGCCTTGGTGGAAAAGCGCTATATAAAATGTGACCATAATAGTAGCTTTTTAATTGTCGTGTTGTCTATTTTTATTACTGGTAGATTTTATTTTTTTTTTTTTTTCCAGGATTAGGGCCAGTTCAAATTAGCATATCGTTTTGATACAAGTTTTAGTTTTCATTAGTATCTGGGTATTGACTTATATGACAACCCTGCTCAGTATTGGTGGAAAAAAGTCATATGTAAACATTGTAAACATTGGCAATATCTAAACATTTATTTTACAGGTTCAAGCATGATTTGAAAAAAAAAAAAAAAAGCGCTGTACAAATAACATTAGCAAAACACAAAGCATTACAATTGTTTTACTTTAAATATATATTGGTATATATTGGCCATTCTCTAAGCAGTCCTCCAGTTTAATCAGCCCAAATTCTTCCAAAGTTCACATAAGCGATGGCACCATTATCCAGGTCTAATAAAGTAACTGTCTTCATATTATCTCGATACATTTGGTAGTGAAAAGTCTCTTCTTTCCGGCACTACGTGGATGCCGTTTGGAGCTGACCTTTATGCACATACTCCAAGGCTGTGGCGATGGTTCTCATGTCCAGTTCAATACTACGAGCCCAGTTCTCTACATCACCGATTTCCTGACAAAAAATAAAAACAGAATGATTATATGCTTATCGATATTACTGGAAGTTTACAAAATAAGTGTTTAAAAGGTGCACTATGTAAGATTTTCTGGTAGAAACTTCTAAACTTCTCCATGGAAACAAGCAGGTCAGATCTGTGAGGTGACCCTACTCACAAAGACTGCATGTTTTTTAAGGATTTTTTGAGGAATAAAAACATTTGTAATTAAATAAATGCTAGATAGACATGTTAAATGCCATAGTGTGGAACATTTCATGCAAAGTAATAACATATCCATGAAAAAGCACCTTTAAAAATTCTTGTTTGAATATGAGACCCAAATGTGACATTATTAATATATTTATATTGTCACAGCCCATACCAAGTAACTTTTTATAATTATATAATACCCTTTATGACACAAATATTTTGTGTTTTGCCTAAATAAACATTGAACACTGAACTCTGTCAGTCCAGCAAAGACTGTGTGATGGTGTAAATTCAATTACCGTTGCACCTGCCAAATCCTCTCAGACCGATTCACCAGTGACAAGGCTTCAATGAGACTAATCTGATTTTCTCATCAAAAAGCTGTCCCCTTTCACTTGAATTCACTTTTATTACTTAACAGTGCATCGAGTGAGTGTAAAAGTATTGTACAGTATCAAAATTAAAGGGCCACTGCAACTACTACTTGTCTCCATGGAGATTTGCCTGGAATGTTCCACACAGTATGGCATTAAACATATTCAACTCCACTGAGGCAAGCAGGTGACGCCCCGGCCAAGAAAGAGGTAAAATCTGTGGAAAGGTGGCTGCACTCATAGTAACAATGTATGTTTTTGAAGGTAGTCTTTAGCTTAATAAGAACCCTGTAACTGAATAAATTTAAGATAGATACGTTTAATGTCATATTGTGAAATGTTTCAACTTTTAGGCAAAGCAATAACATCTCCATGGAGACAAAATAATGGGCCTTCCACCAAAAAGGTTACAAAGAATACCTTTAAAACATAAATTAGCACAAAAGAAACCACACTGTATTTTGCTATATAACCTACCTTTAGGGCCTGGTTAAAGCCCTCCACCACACTGATCCACTGGGCAGTCTGCTTGGAAAACTGGCTTGCTTGGACTTGTAGTGTCTTAACTTCATGGTCCAGTTTACGTTGATTCACATATGCCTGGGCCACTCTGGGTTTGTACAGAAAAATAATAATAGTTAAACAAAATTCTTATTAAGCAGTTAACACACATGCACCAAGATGACTTTGTAGTATTGTTTGGCAAATATGTTATAACGTAAAACCCATTCTAGTTCTTTCCAGACATTTCAGAGATTAATCTTTGTTCTGGCACAATCTATAAGCCGATTTTCATACTTGCATCACAGGTTTTCAAAACTTATTGAGATATTTTTAGTTTTAACACATGAGCCATTTGGCTCAATAGAATCCAGTGCAAATGCTAGTCATGTTACTTTATAAGGCAAAGTTTATGAGATTACCCAACATTCAGATGGTCAACCAGGGCTTCTGTCAGGCATGTGGCTGCAGCTATGGCCTCACGTCTGCGTTTTTCTGCAACAAGAAACATCTTGTCAAGAAATGATTGGGTCATATGCAGCAGGGACTGCTACCTAAAAGCAGTCTGTTCTGGACCATAGTCACAGGAAAGGTCCTGCATCTTGCTTCTACAACTTCTTTTTCTTACACATGCTTCTCACTATAAGCTGCTTAAAATACTACCGAATAATATTACATAGAGTCAGCACATAGTATTAGGGAGATTGCCTTTCCCTCTTGAGAATGTAATTTTCATTTCATAAAACTGCTGACTATTTTGGTTTAACCAATTGTTATTGGTTGTTTACAGATGCTAGAATGCAATGTCATACTCCCAGATGGGGGGCAAGAGATTTCTATGCACAAGAGCAAGTTTACCATATTAATTACATTGTAGTTTCATTATATCCAAAAGGAAAATTCACAAATTGGACCTCATCATTTCTACTATTGACTAGGCCCTAGAACTCACTATATTGCAACAGAAATCTATTAATTTCAGCTGCCCCACATCTGTGTTAAATATTACTGACCTATAAAATGTTGTGATGTCATCTGAAACTCTGCAATCTCTTTTGATTTGTTTTTAGAGTGAAAATTGACAATCATACTTTGCACAATTTGTTCCACTTTTGTACAACCATTTCAGGTAGTCACCCTACAAAGTATAGGTTTATTCGACGTTAATGTAGAAGCTGCGAGGCCATAATCTACACTAAATGGAAAAACGAGATTTGTTTTTAGCTTAAGAGTGCAGTTAGCATTAGCCTATGTCACTTACCTTGCAGCTCTTTCCGTTCGTTTTGCTTCGCCTGGTGCTCCTTCAGTAAGCGAGACAGCATCTTCATTGGATAAACAGTATGTTACAGATACCTTTAAACGGGGCTAATGATCATTTCACTCAGAAAAACAAAGATCGTTCAGATATTCAACACAAAACGCTCGGGACCATGGACAGAGTCACGGGATCTGACGTCATCTGTGGGCGTGTACTGAGTGTCGCTCACTTATTACAGCAGCGCCATCTGTTGGAATTATTTATTTACTACATTCCATTCATACGTGGAGATTTGTGATTTTTGATCGTTTTTTTGATGAACAACGAACAGATGGAGATATAAACTTGAACAAATAGAGCAATATGAAACAGAACCAGCAGACATGGTGTTTTTTCAGGTTTTTAGAATTAAACTAACAAATGTAGATGCTAATTTAATTTAACATTTTGTTCACTGTAAACCGCAAAGTGGATCTTTTATTGTTAAAAGATGTCTATGTGACATATTTTAACCCTACATGTTTCTCTCGGAGTCTATTTTTTTCTTTTTTGCCTAAGTACTAGAATGTGGGTGGAGATAAGGGGTAGGTGAAACTTGAAATTTTCTGAGCAAATTTGCAGGACAGTACAAGATTACTCAGACATGAATAAATAAATCAAAATACGACGTTGTGTAAGGTATTGGTGAGAGAACACGGTTAATATGGTTAAAAGCTCAATTAATGTGTCCCCGTTTTCCTGAAAACTATTTTATTGTGAAAAGACATTTACCGGAAGCGCAGGTCTTGTGCTCACTCTGTGGCGGAAGTCGGAGCTGATCTGGTGACAGCGGCTACCTGTCAACAACATGCCCAACTATTTCCACAACCCTGACGTCCAGCCTTAAACTTTGACCGATTATCTACCAGGTATGGCCGTATGCGCACTTACTTATAACAATCACGATTCCGATCCCGAGGTATTGTATAGAACCCGGATTAGCTATTAGCAGTTAGCACCATTTTGTCGCCCGATAACGTTACATGATTAGCTTAGCCTCGGTGATAAACCTATAGTGCCAAGTTAGAGCACCAGTTGGCGTACATATTTTTTTGCAACGTGATGTAATGTAGCACGATTATAAAGAATTGAAAAGATCAGACACTTTTGTTCCATTGTGTCTGCAGGCGCCACTGATCTGTCCTGGGGCACAACAAACACCCTCATCCCATCAGCACTTAATAATACTTCCTTGTTACCTTATTTCATTTATCTTTATTCATACAGGGGGAGCCTAATGAGAATACCAGACTCTCTTTTTCATGAGCGCCTTGTTACAATACAGAACAATACAAAAAACAAAACAAAATAAATACATAAGTCCATTTAAAACCTTAAAAACAGCTGCAGGTGTGATTATAAATGTTTATCACCAGATTAGTAAAGTGCATTAGTGGCACGGTTGTATCCAGTTTTAAAAGCTTGTCATTGAAATGTATTTCATTTTTGGGAAGCAAAATAACCCAAAGCTTTTTTTTTCCTATTTCAGTTCTATTGCGGCCAGCTTTTAGACACAAACAATTATGAGATCTTGTATTAAACGTTCCCATATCAAAGTTCAACAAGCAAGTGAGATATTCAGGCAGTCCCTATCCGTATCAACTAGTCCCTTATTAATACATTTTATACAGTGTTGTTCTCTTTTGACAGACGGAGATGGTATGATGTAAATTTATCACCTGTTATGAAACAAAGGGCTGAGTGAAAGGAGTGTATCTAAGGTTTCAAAGTAGAGTCTGAAGTCTGCGTGGACAATATATCTCCATAACCTAGCACAGAAAGAAAACTTATTTGAGCAATTTCTTTTTTTGTGATTCAATAGGATACAAGATTTTTTTCTATAATAAAATGATAATTTTTATTTTTAAATTGTAATATAATTGTGATATGATGTGGCTTCTAAATACAAAAAAAAGATTATAAAAAAATAAAAAAATACTATAATAATTAAAAAAAACATCACAAGATTGGTTATATATTTCTCCACCACAATGCTCTTTCATCCAGGCCTTTCTGTAATATTAATAAACCTCTCCTACAATACAATTCTAAACGTTCTTTTGTTGTTAATAATTACTTGTGTTGGTGTCAAAGAGCGGTAGCGATACTAGGCCAATGCAGGGATTGTGGTGTTATGGAAAAGCCTCTGCGGCTTATAATAGCCACGGCCTATAGTCTATCTCTATTTTTGACTCTGTAATGACTGTAATGTTCACGTTAGGTTTTCTACCATTACATAACTTACATTGGTCATATTGAAAGTAGAGCTGGGTGATATGACAAAAAATGTATCATGATTTTTCCTCATATTGATTGATCAAGATTTTGTATTAAATTGTATTTTGTCTTATTAAACACCAATTTAAATGGATTTCAACAATAATTTACTGAACATGAACAAGACAGACTTTCATCACCATTTAACACAAAAAAGCCAAATTTTTTCCTTCAAAGTCCAAACTCTGCTCAAACCCACAGCTTTTACTGACAGAGGATTGGCAGGATTAACAGAATCTTGATCTCAGTTAAATTGGATTAATTGCACAGCCCTTATTGAACGCATTTTAGTATGTTCTAAGACTAATTGTCGTACCACCGAGTGTCGTACTGGATCTGGAATTCATTATGAAATGACTAATCGCAAATGCTTTTTTCAATCAATGTGTAATGATTATAAGAATTCTTCAGCATGCTTTTTTAGAGAGTGGCCCAATTAGCTAACTCACACGGTAATATGAGAAGTAAAGTAGCATGCATCATTTGAGAGAATGCTTTCACAATATTTACATTAAAAATATTAAAAATATTATTATCATTAGTTTTATGATTTAATAACATTGTACAAACATTTTAATTATTATAATACAGCACAAAGGTTTATACAGGAAGACATAGTCAATAGCTTAATCTTTGTCTAAGTAGGTTAACCAATGTGCCTTGTGGTGTTATTGTGTATGGGTTGTTTCAGTGACAGTGCAGTCAGTGTTATGGAGGAACCATGAAGGCCCAATTACAAGTCACGGGTAAGATACCTCAAAATGGAATATTTTATGTATGGTTCTAGATGTGTTGAGCATTTAACTATTTCACTCTGACATTATATTTTATTTTTTCTAGTTATTTCAGCCAAATTAAAAGAAAACAAAAAGAACTGGTTTGGTCCCAGTCCATATGTTGAAGTTAAAGTGGATGGACAGTCAAAGAGGACAGAGAAGTGCACAAACACCCATACTCCCAAATGGAAACAATCATTGACAGTGTAAGTGCCGCCCCCTCTTATCATCATAATTTAGGTATTTCATTGAATATTCATCGTATGTCCTATGTCTATGTAAAACAATAGACCAACAATTTGGACCTTATGTGTTAACTTAAAAAGTGTAGTTGCATGCACATTACAAAATGTTTAAACAATACCCTACTACTTTTAACTTTGCTACTTATCTTCCCAGAATTTCAGCTTTTAAATTACGATATTTTCATTTTCTACAGAATTGTGACCCCAGTCAGCAAGCTAACGTTTCGTGTTTGGAGCCATCAAACTCTGAAGTCAGACATCCTTTTAGGAACGGCATCCCTTCTTATTAACGAGGCACTTAAAGCAAATGACCTGAAACGTAAGTTCACACCTATACATATATATATATATTATACATATTCATAAAACGTTCTTCAAATAAAATATTGTTTGTGTTACTATACGTTAATGTTGTCATACACTGGTGTTACCTAAGCTTGTGGAATTCCCTTTGAGGGTGTTTAGGGCCCACTACAGTGCTCCCTTAAACTAGCATGTGCATAACATGTGATTTAGAAATCTGGTCTGTGTTTCATATTGTTGCTTGGTGCTTGAGCCTGTGTCACTTTACGTTTCATCACAATTTACTGGTATATGTTTGCTGTTTTTTAAGTCAAGGATAATGCTAAGCATGAATTGAAATTATTTTCTAATAATATTCTGGCTGCAGAATCATCAGTTATGGTTATTTTAAAAATTCTTTCCAATAGAAATTCCTTATTACCTATAATCCCCCTTCATAGTCTAAAAACAGTCTTAACCGTCATAAAACTGTAAAAGTAATGGGCTCCTTAAAGATTAAAAAGATTAAATAGATTAAATAATAGACATTTTTGTCACACATTCTATAAGATAAAATCATCTGAGCCACCACTGTCTCTATGGAAAAACACTGATTCAAACCACTACAGATTTCTTGTTAGATTTCCTACACACAGTAAAATTACTTTTTGCTTCCAGTGTGTGAGGTGGTGCAGACTCTTCAGCTGAGCTCAGACAGAGACCCTCAGGAGGCTGTGGGCGACCTCTCTGTGTGCCTGGACGGGCTGCAGGTGGACGCGGACACACTCGCTAACGCTGAGAAACAACCAGGTATGAAGATACGTCAAATGTTCTACTCTGTCTCCAAGTCTAAGGTGGGAATAATGTACCAGGACTCATTTTACTGGGCTAACTTTGCATCACACTAAGTAATAAAAGTTTGTTCAGATTGTTCAGGTATTTCAGTTTCCGTTCCGGGATTTGCTCAAAGTTAACTTCCTTTACTGTTTAGCACTTCTGACTATAGTAACCTACAGTAACTAGACTAGAGGAATGCATTATCTATATATTATTGGCATGTATGACTTCAATAACCATTTTTAAATACTATGTCCTAATAATTATTTTGTCATTATAGGAGGTTTTATCATGTTGTCAACTATATTAACATTTCAATCCTTTCATGCCAGCGTCTGTTTTAAATGGAAACGCTAAACAAAATGGAAACAGGTATCCCTTCTTGCAGTACACCTTTTTCACTTTGACTATTCTATCTTTGTTAAATACATTGTTCTTATCTTCAGATCGAGCAGAGACTCCTCTCCTTCCAGTGGCTCAGATGAATGGGTGATAGTCCCAAAGAGCAGCTCTGTAAACGGCTCTGGTTCTCCTTCCGGCTCTCCAAGAACCTCCGGCGGCTCACGACCTTCAAGACCAGCGCGGACATCTGCTCCTGCCTCATCCAGACCTGGAGCCTCACCATGTAAGTAGACGATTATAAACCACATCATCAAGTAATGGAGTTGGAGATATGAGTAGAATTATTAGGACTTCCCACGCAAATTACATTCACCACTAGCACAATTTGCTATTAATTGACTTATTGTGACTAGTCGTCTTTTGATAATCATAATCATTATCTGGACTCTACAGACTTTAAAACGCACAGAAAACAACCTTTTTATAATAAAGACAGTGGTATTATTAAATCAAAATGTAAAAAAAATATGAACAATTTATAATTTTCATCAATAGTACACTTGGTTCTTAAATATTCTATTTAGAAACCTTTGGTTATTTGGTTAAAGATTCTAAAAGTTTTTTTTTTGTTCTCAGACACGGACACCTTTCTTTAGTTTTCACTTTTTCGGAACAGTACATTGACTTGCATTCATTTCCTGTAGACCGATCCTAACCTGAACCACGGTTACTACTTTTTTTATCCTTAACCTAAATCCTAACCTATTTCAACCCATATCTGAACTTTAAATCTACCTCATAGCGACCTGATTTTGTTCCTTAAGGGAGGTAGATATGCACGAATCGAGCTTGTGTAAAAATTTTAAGCGCCACATTGTGACAAATACCCTCCTACACTTTCCCTCTATCCTATTCTGGCTACAAGACGCTATGGTTAGCAATTTCCACATGTCTTTAACTGCTTGTCCAGTATTATATAAGTATTTTTTTATTTAAAATGTGTACAGTATAAGCTGCTTCGTTTAAAATGCCTAGATGTCTGTCACTGTTTGCTCAGTGGAGTCGGCCATTTCGCACATGTTAATCAGCAGTGACTTTCCAGACGCATCTTGCTGACTCATAATTTCTGACATTTTGCAGCTATAACTTTATTAGTCATAAGAAAACTCAATGTGCTCCACTTTGTTCCCATTCGACTGTGTACTCTGAAACAATGTGCACTAGTTCTTTTTAGGGATGAGCTAAAATATCCAAAGGTTGATATATTGTGATATAGTATTGGTATTGTGGGCTACTGCAAAGATAGATCACTGAGGTTTTTTTTTATGTTTTACTAAATTATTTTGTGACAGGCTGCAATTTTGTTGCTTGTTTTGGTAAAGAAAACTTGTTTATTTAATGCATTTGACATATTCACTGTTTTGATGATTAAAATTGGTGTAGTTTGTAGGGCTGTCAAAAGTATTGAAAATCAGATACTTATCAATACTAAAACTAGTATCGAAAACTAGATACCCATTTGAGCAAGTATCAGCCACATTCACAGGACAGAAATGAACCTTTCCTGAATAGCTTTAAAATGATCTTGAGCTGTTTCAGAACAAGTATAAGACACATAGACTAGTATACGCCCATGGATGATCTTGAGTGTTTCAGAACAAGTATAAGACACATAGACTAGTATACGCCCATGGACCACTATGGAACCTACCTGAATGACTGAGGGATTACAGTTATAAGGCCACATGGTAATTTAAAAGAAAGTACTATTTAATGTTGAAATAAGGAATCAAAATCGAGTTTGAAATTTTAGTATTGTGACAACACTAGTAGTTTGTGCAAGTAGTGGTTTAACGCAGAAATAGGCTCAACCCCATGTGTCTTCTTTAATGTCTTATATACGGCATATATTTATCGTGCTTCATGTTTTGCAGCCTCTTCCAGCAGCTCCTCCCCCAGTGAGCTGAGTGAAGCCCCCGTGTCTGATGGCTCGTCCCAGGCCTCAGATCAGCAGGATGAGGCCGGAGCAGGAGCAGGAGCTGCCGCTGCCTCTGCCTCTTCCCAGCCCAACAGCCCCAAACCC
>KN474496.1:27904-39872 GCA_000787095.1 Periophthalmodon schlosseri
GGCTGCCGCTGCCTCTGCCTCTTCACAGCCTACAGGCACTAACCCCAAACCAGGGCCCTCTGCCGCAGCCTCCTCTGGCACCAGTGCTCCCAGAGCCCCTGTCAACAACGGGCCTTTGCCTCCCGGGTAAACAGTGTCTCCTTGATACAAGTTTAGGGCTATGGAAAAAATTCTGTCATAATGTGTTTTAAGTAAATAAGTGCCTAAATTAATTTAAGCTTCTTGATTTGAGCTTCTTGACTCTAAAATGAAGACTGCCAATGGAATAAGCATAAAATCAGCAGTGGGCCCACACTTTACTTCATTCGCCAATTTTATTTTCTTTATAAAATAGGATTTTAGTCATTTTGGCATAATAGGGGAAAAAAAATCTACTGCTCGCTAGTGTGATCTGCAATTATGGGAGGGGCCTGCATGCAGCACCTTTTTTGTGATGACGTTTACAACAATGTACCATAAAGGAGCAGGCGGGAATCGACTCAGTTATTACAATTTTCCAACCTGGAAATGAGGACTTGATTCTTTTATTATGTATTTTTTGCAATTTAAAGTGTCTTACTGCCTAAACATAATGATCCATGGGTGTCATAGATTATAGTTATATATTTTTATGCAATTTGTATGCATTCAAAAGATCTCATGATATACTGTAAATTTCGGACTATAGGCCGCTACTTTTTTCCCACGCTTTGAACCCTGCGGCCTATACAACAGTGCGGCTAATTTATAGATTTTTACTGGCTAAAAGCCACCGGGGGGCACTCTCTAGCAGTAAACGCAAAAGTGAGGCAGACGTGGGGAAAGATGCGCTGAAGAATACACTAGTTTTGATTTTGAACTGTCATTTTGTGCATCATGCACACACCCTCATCATGGAAAACACACAAAGAAATGCAGAATGAAGCAGCTTTAAGTTAAAGGCAATCGATCTGGCATCAAAGAAGGAAATAGAGACACTGCAGCAGCGGGAAGAACTTAGTCAATGTAAAAAGACAACAAAAGCTTTCAGAGGAAATAAAAGCAGATGGCCCATGTTGGTACTGTTTTATTTTCTAAACATGCAGCTATGTTCATCCCGTGTTGATGGACTGCTGATTTTCAGGCACAGTTTGAAAAAAAGCGTGTCTTAAATTAAAACTAAAACCGTCTTTCTGTGTAAATATCTCATGTTACAACATATTTGTATCATGCGGCTTATATTCGGGTGCGGCCTATATATGTACAATTTTTTTTTTTTTTTTAATTTAGCTGGTGCGGCCTATATTCAGGTGCACTCAATAGTCCGAAATTTATGGTAGGTATGTCAGTGTAATAAAAGAAAGCAAATATTTGTGCATCCAAACATGTGACATGCTGAAGTCCTTGTATTCAAATCTGAATTCAATTCCTACGGCAGTAAAGCTTTTAATGTGGTTTGGAAATTATACTTGGAAGCTGTTATTTTGACTATAGAATGAAAATGAAAAATCTTAATTTGAATATATCAGTGACATTTAATGGAGCAGTCTTTAGTTGACTGAACTTGTTTTCTCCTTTTGGATGGTGTCCACAGGTGGGAGCAGAGAGTGGATCAAAATGGCCGTGTGTACTACGTGGATCACATAGAAAAAAGGACCACATGGGACAGACCAGAGCCTTTGCCTTCAGGGTACAAAACGTTAATTACATGCTTCATCTTTGTTAAACTTTTCATGACTGCTCAATCCAATCATCATCCATCTTAATGATCTTGTCCATGTTATACCTGCAGGTGGGAGCGAAGAGTGGACCCCATGGGCAGAGTGTACTATGTTGACCACATCACTCGCACAACCACATGGCAGAGGCCCACTGTGGAGTCAGTCAGAAACTATGAGGAGTGGCAGCACCAGCGCAGCCAACTGCAGGGAGCCATGCAGCAGTTCAACCAGAGGTTCATCTATGGGGTAACTAAGGACTGTTAGGAAAAATATGTGCTTTTGAATGATCTTTCTTACTTCAACAATTTTATTTTTTACTTAGTTCCAGGACCAGATTGCTGCGGCAGCTAGCAAACAAGAGTTTGATCCCCTTGGACCTCTTCCACACGGTTGGGGTAACTATGAACAAAATAGTTCTCTTCATGCTAAAAAAAACCCTAAATGTTTTGAAAGTTGTACTGAATGAAAACATTTAATTTGTTTTTTGTTTTTTTCAGAGAAGCGAACAGACTCCAATGGTAGAGTGTATTTTGTTCATCATCCAACACGGTCAACACAATGGGAGGATCCCAGGACACAAGGGTGAATATCTATGCAGATGATTTTACCATTTTTAAACAAATGAACAGTGTGGGTGCTCTTAAGTCTTATGTCCACTATGTGGCGCTGTTGTGTTGCTCAGGCTGCTGAATGACAAGCCTTTGCCAGAGGGATGGGAGATGAGGTTCACTGTGGAAGGGATTCCTTACTTTGTTGACCACAACCGAAGGACCACCACCTACATAGACCCACGCACTGGAAAATCATCACTGTGAGTGTATTTTAAAAACGATTACATTATGATAATAATAAATTTTAAATATAAAAAATGAAATTGTATAAACAATTATTATCTGCTTATTTTGATATTTGTTTCTTTTTATTTTAACAGAGAAAATGGACCACAGATAACTTATGTCAGGGATTTCAAAGCCAAAGTGCAATATTTCAGGTTTTGGTGTCAGGTAAGTGCTCATTGTGTAGTTGACCAAAATCAGCTTTTTTGTAAAATTTAAATAACATCTTTGAATCAATATACCTCTTTTCTCTACAGCAATTATCAATGCCGCAGCATATAAAGATCACCGTTACCCGTAAAACATTATTTGAGGATTCATTTCAACAGGTAAGTATATGAACAAGCGTGTATTTTTAACCAGCAAAATAGACCTATCATTGAAATTACTGTTTTGTTTCAAAGATCATGAGCTTCCACCCTCAAGACCTAAGGCGAAGGCTGTGGATCATTTTCCCGGGAGAAGAGGGTTTGGATTATGGGGGAGTGGCCAGGTACAGTATATATAAAATGATTGCATGTTGTAGTTATTTGTGACTCACAAGGTGTGTTCATGTACCTTTTTGACACCACCCTGACGCAATGACAATCTTTTGTGTTATTTTCTTCTCTCTAAATTATCTGTCCTCTTAAAACCAGAAATGTAGCTTTCTCTAAATGCAATGTTTACTTTTCAGGGAATGGTTCTTTCTGCTCTCTCACGAGGTTCTAAATCCCATGTACTGTTTATTTGAGTACGCTGGCAAAGACAACTATTGCCTACAGATAAACCCCGCCTCCTACATCAACCCAGATCACCTCAAGTATTTCAAGTTCATCGGGCGTTTTATTGCTATGGTAACGGCAATAAATTTCTCCATTACAATTACTAACCAGCATGTCTCATTGGTAATATAATAATTAGTGGAAAACTATAGCAATCCAGTAGTTTAAAATGAGTGAAAAAGAAAGCGTTCAGGCATTCCAACATGTTATACACACAGTTTTAAAGGTGCACTGTGTAACTTTTGGTGGCTTATCTCCATGGGGAAGTTATCACTTTGTCTTAGTATTGCATTAAACTTATCAATGGAGATGGATCTTGCTGTGGAAAGGCCTACAGTAAGAATGCATGTCTTCCAAGATATTTTTGAGCAACACCCGTTATTACATAAATGCAAAATGGATATGTTTAATGCTATATAACATCTCCATGGAGATTTGATACTGCTAACGCTGGGTTCCTTACCTTCTATACCGCCCCACACTTCTCACAGTAAAGACATTTCTTACGACACAATTAAGCTGTATCCTAACTCTTAGCTTATCAATAGAGAACTGGAAATGTATGATGTTTTTACAGTTGTTAAACGTGCAACTAGTTCTGCTCTCTTTCCAAAATCACTACATTCTCTTGTTTGCCTTCTAGGCCTTATTTCATGGGAAATTCATCGACACCGGTTTCTCACTGCCTTTCTATAAACGTATCCTGAACAAGCCTCTGGGGCTCAACGATCTGGAGTCAATCGATCCTGAGTTTTATAATTCACTCATCTGGATCAAGTAAGCCTTAGTGCTGTCCAGTATTTCCACGTCATGATATCCTGTGATTTGTGTCAATATAACTACATAGCATAGCATTCATGTTTTACCAGTTGTTTAGATTTTTATGATTTAGTTATTTGCATATTGCATGGTTAAATTTACAGACTAATACATGTTTAATTATAAGTCTGCTTTCTGAAGGAATAACTATGTTTTTCACTACTTAATCCGTTAGGGATAACAACATTGAGGAGTGTGGTCTGGAGATGTTCTTCTCAGTGGATAAAGAGATTTTGGGGGAAATCACGACTCATGAGCTGAAACCTGACGGAGGGAACATCCTTGTAACAGAGGAGAACAAGGAAGAATACATCAGGTACTTTTCTCTATATGATATGTGCATTACAGGGACGGGACAAGATCTTGGGCCACGGCATCTTGCGACATAATATAAAATATAAAATTACCAGAAGGTTGTGTACATATGAGGAAAATGACCTTGTGATTTTTTTTCTTTGTTGTTTACATTTGACTTGGACAAAAAAGGGTTAATACTGCTGAGTTGCACCTGTTGAGAAGCTGTGGATCCAAAAATAAAGAAGCCAGAATTGTAAACTAAACCGCAGAATTAATTTATTAGAAATTTCCTCATCTTGTCACAAGTGTTGTCTCATGAACCCAACTCATGTCTTATCTTGCCAGAATGATCATCTCACCCCTTGTGAATATATGTTTATACCTCTTTCAAGTAGAAATAACTTGCCTTTGTAAATGCACTAATCATAATGATACACATGTCTTTTTAGGGTTGTTAAAAAGCAGTTACAAGTATTGGTTAGAAGATACTTATCCATACCCAAACTAGTTAAGTTTTTACCCATTTAAGAAAGTATTGATGCTTTGCTAACCTTAACAAAAGCATAGCGACAATAATGCTCTTATGCATAAAAAAATACTAAAATTCCAAAAGTCAAAAATGCATTCATCAAGTGCGTCTATACAATTTGGACAATATGCAACCGATTCTACATTATTATATCGCTAGGAGATATTATTGGTCTTATCGTGATTTTGTAAGGACATGCAAGTTTCATACGTCTACACACAAACATCATACTTCATTGTGTTTTTGTGTTTTTATTATGTTTGCAGATTAGTGGCAGAGTGGAGATTATCCCGAGGCGTGGAGGAACAAACCCAGGCCTTCTTTGAGGGCTTCAATGAAGTCTTGCCTCAACAGTATCTGCAGTATTTTGATGCCAAGGAATTAGAGGTACAATAATCTAACTTATTTTCCATAATCTTAAGCCCTAGCTATGCTTGGTGTGTCTGTAAGCTTTTAAATGCATGTGGAATGTTGTTCTAGTATAAACATGTTTTATTTTTGTAGTTAAGACCTTTTTCATGTTTGCAGGTGATGCTGTGTGGTATGCAGGAGATCGACCTCATGGACTGGCAAAGAAATACTATTTACAGGCATTACACCAGAAACAGCAAGCAGATCATGTGGTTCTGGCAAGTGAGTACAGCTCCCCATAAAAATAAGTCTGCAGCTTTAACTTCCCAACAGCAACTTTGAAAATAAGAGTCTGAATTAGGATGCAAAGTTAAAGCTGAAGAAGGAAATAAGTTTTAAAACCTTGATGGCAGCTTTCTCAAACTCTTTGACATATTGCTAAATTTCACATGCATGACTTTTCAGACGTGCGCACGACTTTCAAAGAGCTTTTTCAGAAGTGAAGCGGGGGTTCAATCGTCACACAGTCAATCATGCTCAGCATTCAACACTTTCTGTAAATTTACACATTTACAAGAATAAAGTCTGGCACCCCTCCTTAAAATATGCATGCATTTCTATGTAATCTGATGTGAAACCTAATTTTACTATTAGATAACTGTTTTTTATTGCAGATTGTTGTTTGAAACATGTTTGAAAAGAACAGTACATGGCTATTCAGATTTTTTTTTTTTTTTTTTTTGCTGCAGCCCAAAACGTTCATATTTATATACATTTAAAATACATTTATTCTACCAACTGACCTTGGTTTTAGAACCTATTCTAAATTTCTTGAACCATGTTTTCAAAGTTTGTAAAAGAAATGGACAATGAGAAAAGGATGAGGCTTCTGCAGTTTGTCACTGGAACATGTCGCCTCCCCGTCGGTGGATTTGCTGATCTCATGGGTGTGTATCTCTTAAGACCAGATTTACTGATTCACGTACACATAATGATGCAACAGTCTACATTTACTGTTTTGATTTTTGTCTATAGGGAGCAATGGACCCCAAAAGTTCTGCATTGAAAAAGTGGGCAAAGAGAACTGGCTTCCACGAAGTCACACATGGTACGTTCAAATGTAATAACGAAAAGACTTTTAAAGGTTTGTTTCTGGTGAGAGAGAGTCATCATGACCTGACCCTTTGAGTCACTTTTGATTCACTTATTCTTAAGACTTCTCTTACTCTGTCTATTTCTGTATTATATAACAGTGTGATTGTGGATAATGCAATAGTGTGTTGGGTTTTCATAAGTTTATGTAGAGCTATTTAGAATTCAGACTTCTAATTTTAAAAAGTGTAATTATATTATTTTTGGGTTTTCAAGGCATTTCGACATTAACATTAGTGAACTAGCCTAATGCTGGTAGATTTTAATTTTCAGTCATATTCAGTCCCACTAGCTACTTTAAATTGCATGGAACAGTTCTAACCTTGACTCATTCTACTGTACTGTCAATTTTAGTATAACTGTATAGCTTATACTAGACATGTATATTTTAGAATGATACATTGAACTATTGAAACTACGGTAACTGGGTTTATACTAGCTATAGCTGGATAGCGTCTCCAAACTAATAAATGTGTTTATATTCTTTCTATGTAGTTTTAATCGTCTGGACTTGCCTCCGTATAAGAGCTATGAGCAGCTAAAAGAGAAGCTGATGTTTGCTATTGAAGAGACCGAAGGCTTTGGACAGGAATAACACACCAACTCAACCAGGACCAATTTTCATTTTACACACCACTTCTGCAGCTGGGGCTGGTCTAAGGATACACCAAGTTGTTTTTAAACATATTTTACTTCTAATTATTGTTTCTGCTTTTAATGTGTATAAAGTCTTTTGTTTTGATCACTAGCAAAACACGTCAACTCACGCAAGACTCAAACTAGCAACTTCTTTGTACGTGCCCGGTCATGTCTGCTGTCTACAGTTTCGGAAAAGGTTCATCCTGTGTTTCTTTGCTATAGAAATTGTCTTAACCGCCTCCAAAAGGCCCTATGCACTGTACGTAATTGTAGTTTAGGGGGAATTATTGCATTTGTACTTTTGGCATATCTAAAAGAAAAATGAAGGCACATGGGTGGAACATTTCAGATTAAGGTTTTATTTTGTTTTAGTGTAATTAATGTCAATGGACTAGCAGGAAGTCGTGTTGCATCTAATCAATGTAATGTGAACTTACTTTGACTTGTATCTTTTTAATTATTTTTTTCAGACTAGTTTGCACATAAGAGCTGTGAGGGTCGGCTTGTTTTTAAAAGAGGTTGTATTTTTATGTGCAATAGTTTTTATAGAAAACACTTTTGCCAACTCTGAGCCATTCAAGGTTCGTCCGATTTCTAAGACTTGGGTAGAGTTTGCTAGTGATTTATTTCTGCGTAGGAATTATGCAAATTTTGGGTTGTTGTTTCAGGTGAAATGCCTTGCTTTTTGTCCGCTGTAACAACATCATTTTAAAGTTTTTGGGGTTTTACCAATGAAGTAGGCCCTGTCCCTCTGAATGGTAGCCCAATGACAAGTTGTTGACCAATAATGAGATTAGTGAGTCCTTGCTGTTAACTGTGATACATGACAAAACTTGTAAATGTTATATAGACCAAAGTATAATAGATGCAGTATATGCAGAAGGGCCATTAAATTTAGACAGAAAAAACAGAAAATCAAACATTTTGCTAACTGGGCCCTAGTTTTATAGGGTAGTATATTACGTGTTTGTTTGTTTAGGTGAGCATTCCTTGTTATCAGGCAGAAACGATTACCAAAGGATAACTACAAATGATTATCGCTTATGAATTTAAATCAAATATGCAGTTATCTTTCATCACTACAAGGCTAGAAGATTTTAAATACAAAGTCATATAAACACTAAAGTAATTACTTTACTGTTGTGCGTTTGTATAATTTAAGACTTTTCTCTTAAAATTACAACTACTTGTTGAGCTTCATATAATCATTTCACATGAATATTGTGTGCTTGACAACTAACTGTGGGATAACCTGCCTCGGATAAATAAAATCTCTCATGATTGCTTCATTGTCCCAGGTCTGATTATTTTGATCTCTGTAAAAATTAATCATCACATTTTGCAACTTAATGTTATTGGAAGTTATTATTTCATTGAATTGCGGATATTTAATGTAATGTTTGGAGTTTGCCAATCCCTTGCAAGTGGAACTGAATACATTGCTAGGAGCACCACGGCGGGATTTCTTTGTTGCACACTCAGCTGTACAACTGCTATTTGTGTCCCTCAAAGTCGATCATGGCAGGCTCGGAAATGTTTAGAACTGCTCTTTTTACGATCAACAACTTTCTTCAGCAAGAACAGCACAAAGCAGCTCTAGCGGTTATAAAAGGTTTCAGAAATGGCGCTGTGTGAGTAAAACTTTGATTGTATTTGCAACTATTTAAGCTCATACATTGCATTTGAAAGTCTTCGCTATAGACGTCTAACCTGGGAGTAACTGAGCATGTAGCGAACTAGTAATAAATCATAAATGAAACTACATATAATTTCGTGTGTGTGTGTAAATGTTATTTTATCTTTCAGATACGGAGCTAAAATCAGAGCGCCACACGCTTTGGTCATGACATTTCTGTTCAGAAGTGGCAGGCAAGTGCATCCATTCACGCCTCCTACACGTTAACCTCTGACCTTTCCCCTATTTTCTAATCGTTGTTTTATGTCATTGCAGTTTGAAGGACAAGTTCAAAGCCATTTTAAAGGCCACGTACACCCATTCCAGAAACTTGGCATACTTTGTGTTCACATACAAAGGGTTGAAAGCTCTGCAGGAGAGGATGCAGGGCAAGACTCTACAGTCCCATGCGTTTCTTGCTGCCTGCGTTGGAGGGTGGCTAGTTTTTGGAGACAATAATAACATCAATAGCCAGGTACAAAATCTGACACTGTTCATTAGAATTAATCAGTGGTGGAGGAAGTACTCAATTTTGTTTATTAAGTAAAAGTACAGATACCAGAGCAAAAAAAAAAAAAAAAAACTCAAGTAAAAATTTAGTTTGGTTTAGTCTTTTATTTAAAGGGACAATGTACAGCAGGGGTGTCAAACTCAAATTCACAGAGGGCCAAATTTAAAAACTGGGACTAAGTCACAGGCCAAAAAGACCTGTTGGCTCCACACACAAGGCAAACAGGTTTGTCTATTACAATGATGAACATACAGTATAATCTGCCTCCACCTGTCTTGAAAGCTCCTGTTTTCTCTCTTTCGTTTGGACATTTTTCTGAAGGGGTGGATTAAATTTGAGTGAGGCGACAGGTAGCAGATGCTAATGAGTGTCAACAGAAGTGGTGGGCAATTATTGGACTGATGGGCCGGCGCCAATGCGTTTGCAAAGCATTCTGGGATTTGTAGTATTAGCGGTGCATGCGCTATACTGGCGCGGCGGCCGGCGGGCCAGCTCTAATACATATTTGATATGGCCTGAGTCTGACATGTCAGATGTACAAAGACATTAAGTTCATAAAAAAAAACAGATGTTCCATCTGCAGGCCCTGATTTACAGAAATGAATTATACAATGCCACTGCATTCAGTAAGCAACAGTATCACATGAAAATATCTACTTAAGTAAAAGTTTTAAAGTACCCATTTAAAAATATAGTTAAAGAGTAAAAAGAAAAAAATATTTCATGCAGATTTTGAGATCTAATAAAGCTTCAAATGTAGTGATTTTGATAAAGATTTGTGCTGAGTTTTGTTCAACAGAAACAACTGAATCAGTAGTTTTGTTTGCTCAAATGATGAGCAGGTCTCAGGCAATAATAAAAAATCCTGTTTTCTTTTCAGTCCTGTTCAAAAGTAGAAAGTACAGATACCTGCTCTCAAATGTGGTGAAGTAAAAGTAAAAAGTACCCACTTTAAAATTTCCTTAAAGTACAGATACCTGAAATTTGTGCTTAAGTACAATACTTTACTACTTTTACATTGTTATGTTCCACCACTGGAATTAATTTAATAATAATTGGAACAGTCCACCCACAACCTGAAGGTCAGCAGTTCGATCCCAGCAATGTCATTGTCTTTGGGCAAGACACTTCCACAGTCTTCTTGCAGTTTGAACGTGTTGTGTAAGAGTGTAAGATTAACTGTGGTCTGAGTCTTGCCTCTGTCAGAATAAGGCAATGTACTTCGAGTATACTGAAAGGCGCTATATAAATCCAGGGCATATACTATTATTCTTAATCTTATGCTGATGTTGTGTTGGAGGGGGATGGGAACAGTAGGTGGGGATCAAATTGAGTGTTTTCAGATCCTAGAGAGGCAGCAGTAAAGATTAGAAGATTACTTAAACTTTTATGAACGAACAACCCCAGGTAGGTTTATGATGACTTTATAACATATTATAAGTGAAACATATAATAATCAATACTATAAACAGGCTATAAACAAGCTGAATACCATGAATAAGCAGTTTTTATCCTGGTAAGATATTACAGAAAATTCCAATAGGATCTTTTCTCTCCTCTTCAGATCAACATGTACCTGCTGTCCCGTATCCTGTTCGCCTTGTCTCGTCTGGCCGTGGAGAAGGGAGTTATACCCCAGCCCAAACACGACCCCTTCCCCGTGTTTGCCACTCTGGTCTGGGGCATCGTCCTCTGGCTGTTTGAGTATTACCCACACACCCTCCAACCTTCACTACAGTCATCCATGAACTACCTCTACCATGACAGCAACACGTGGCACGACATCTCAGACTTTTTAGTTTTTAATAAACCCAGGACTACTTCTTAGAAAAGTCAAAAGTTTTGTCTCACATGGACCAACTATCTACATCATTGGCAGTGAGCTTTTCTGCCTTTGCTGTCATTTAGTGTTGTGATATCTCCTTTTATTATCATTGTAGCTAATTATTATTGGTTATTAAATTATTTTGCTATGTGCATTTGATTAGCTGTTTTCAACACAAGCCAAATGCACTTTGATACAATGTAATATTTTTCAATGCAATGTAATTAATAAAGTGTTAATTTTGAATGACTGGTGAAAAATAAAATATTGAATTTCATAATCTTATGTTAAGCTCTTGAAAATAATTTGCACAGCACAGTTTAAAATGATGCAAGCGTTATGTTGACTAAAAATAAGCTTGCTGTGTAAACACAACGAAATACATTTGCTTGGTTAATTAATCATTAATTCATCTTTCATTAACTGCCCTGATGACCACAACAAACCCTAGCATCGAGACATGTCATAATTATTGGTCATTCATTTTGGCCAAACAAGTTTGCTCTGTTTTAAGTTTTGTGCGTAATTTACATATCTGGAGTCTAATCCTCATTAGAAAGTATTTGCAATCATTGCAGACATGGGCAGTGCAGGGCAGAGTATCTGTCTGGAGATAGCATCTGGTTTATAATTTGATTGAATGGACAAAACAATGTATGATTCACAAATTTATTTTTCCAAAGAAAAGACCACAAAAAGTATATGAAGGAGCAAGAAACACAAAACATAACATAAACAACATAAAACTTTTGTCACACAGTGGGAAGAGTAGACAAAACTCACTCAAGTAAGAGTAATAAAAGTATGATGTCTGAAAACTTTACTGAATTAAATGTAAGTGAATACTCACTCACCTCTTGAAAATTACATTATATTTTTTATCTCAAAAGT
>JACM01028006.1:0-23318 GCA_000787095.1 Periophthalmodon schlosseri
TGTGTGTGTGTGTGTGTCTGTGTCTGAGTCTGTGTGTGTACATTTGTCAGTGAGGAGTCTGACTGAGCGGCCGGGGCCACAGCTCCTCTGCACTTCCAAGTCCTGCCAGTCAAAGCCGGGGGCAGGAGAGAGGCCGGGGACAGGGGAGGGGCCCTTCTGACGCCCCGGATCAGACGGGAGAGGAGCACGGAGCGCGTCGACGTTTGACCCCGCCCCCGCACCAGCAGCCCACAGCGCTCTGGGTCTGGAGGCGCGACAGCCAAACGCCAAACGACTCGTGTGATGAGGATTTGTATCTGACCTGCTCCCGTTTGAGCGATAAGCGCCGGATAGAAGTTATTAAAGTTTTAGAGGCGGAGTTTTAACACGGCGGAAGGAGTTTAGGCTAAGTCTGCGGGCACCTTGACTATTACGAATCTGAATGTCACCACGATACAAGATAACGCTAAATAAGCCTCTGTGATAAGAGGCAGATGCAGCCATCATGACACCTCCATGTAATGTATTCCATCCACACTGCATGAGATGTATTATCTGGGCTTCTTTATTGTGTTGGTGATAAATGCAGCGCACATTAACTCCACCAAATGTGTTTCTCCTATTTCCACAATAAGGGCCGTACTTTGGTGTGACCTTCAGCGAGCTGCAAAGCCAGCACAAAATATGCATTTAGAAGAAGCAGCGGGAGTGGATGTGAGGCTTTCTTTTGTACCACGTCATGCGGGAACATGCATCACTGTCCGCCTCCAACAAACAGCCAGTAATATGCAGAAATATTAAGTAGGATCAGCAAATAAATATATGGAGTGGAGCTAGCGTGGTGACAGATGTTGGCTATTTGCATGGAGCTCCTCTGTCATGTCATTAGCCAAGTCTCTGCGCCAAGCTGCAAAATGAATGAACCGGGTGCGTGGAGCAGTCACATATTCAAAGTGAGCAGACTTGAAGTGCTTTGTGCCACAGAGGCGAGAGAGGAGCTGAAAAGTATCTACAGCATCTGCACAAGCCGGTCTGTGCTTTGCTCTGGGCAGGTAACAATAGTCCTGTTTATGTGAGGAGCTAAAGCTGCTGACCTGGCTCCGCGCTCACATATGGGCCGCTTTACAACACCAGTGTTTAGAGGAAGTTGCCGCTAACAGCCGAGAGTGGCGTCTGGAGGAGTGCGCTACAGGGACAGGGATGTGGGACCTATTGTGCGCTTTACAATCAATGAACTAATTGGTTTCCCGTGCAAATGCGAGCGCGCGAGATACGGCAAAAAGTAACTTAAATCCGCATAAACCTACTGTATTACAATGAGTAGCCGCCGCAGACAACGGGCCGGTTCACGCTGATATATATGTTGAATTTATATCCATATGACTTTTAGAATGGAGCAAACTGAACAAGCTCACTTTTGTATTCATGCCATGGGGTTTATTAACACCTATACAGAAACGCAGCGTATTCGAAAAGTTAAAACCACCATATTTCTTGCGGCTCAGTACAAGCCTGGATCTACACTTCTGCTTCACCCCGTGAAATGTCTGCACTGGCTCCAAGTTGTGACTGTTTGGTTTCCAACCTTTGAACCTGCTATAAAACCGTACGCTTCAACAATTTATATGGTGTGTGCCGTATTAATTTATAATGGACAGAAGGCTGCACAGTACATGTATGTGGCACACTCCTCCTTTGTATTTCTCCTGTCTTTTCTTGGAAGGCAGGAGCTGTATGATATATTAAACATTGATTTAAGCGCTGAAGCAGAGACGTGTATTCTCAGTGTTCCCGCTGGTCAAGGCCGGTGGAGTTTCCAGCTCGCCAAAATACATACAGTGAACTACTACCTACTACTACTTGGACAACACTATAGCTTCAGGGACAGCTGTATCTGACCTCCACCCAGCTCCGGCATAAATGAGTAAAGAGAAAATACAACACACAACAATCTCCTTTATTGACCCCCCTAGGAGCGCACGAGCCTCTTTACAATCAGGCCTCGCATTGTTCAAAGCCGCCGCCGCCACCTCCCAGTCTGCTCTAATAGCGTGGGTCATCAAGCACTTCTCAAGATGGAGGGAAAAAAAAAAATCACGTATTGATTTGAAAACGTCTTGTTCTGTTATTTCAAATGCTTTCATCTGTATTTTTTTTTTTTCAACCGAGATGCCGTAGCGCCTGGGGTCATGGTTGCGGGGGCTATAGGAGGTTGTGATATTTTGTGTTTTGTTACCCGTCGTGTGTGTGCGTGTGTGTGATCGTGCATGTATCAAATGTTGTCAGGTGCAGAATACATACGGGGGAGGCAGGAGAGTCGTATATCTGACAAAGTGCAGCCAATAAAACATAATTCATGGCGGTTACAGTGCTGGAGGATAGTAGTCATTACTCTTGTGTTGGTGCGCTCCGAGTGGATCGGGCCTCGGAACAACAGCTCTCATCACTGTATTGATTGCCTGGCATCTGCTAAAACTGTTTTTTTGGGTTCTTTTTCCAGAAAGATAAAGATATTCTGGTAATAGCCAAAAATTGAATGAAGAGATACAGAGATACAGGCCAATGATTGAACGTTGCGTTTGTGAATGTAGTTGATCAGATCTATTCAGGGCGACAGTAGCTCAGTTGGTCGTCGGGAGCGGTTCGAATCCCGATCTCGACGTAAGCATCGTTGGTTGAGCGGTCAGACCCACTCACACACAGGTTGGCGGTGCGATTCCAGCTCCCACAGATGAATGTCCACTGGTGTATGAATGTGTGAGAGGTTCCTTGATGTAAAAAAGGTAGGAAAGTACTTTATAAATCTGACCATTTGCCATTTTTATTCATATGCAAAGCTAAAAAAGAACCATTTTGAGACAAGATTTTAAAATTGTCTGAGGTCTGTGACTCATTTTTAGAAAGACACACAGATTTTGGCTCCATAAAACTCAAGTGTTGTTTCACGCTGTATAGTCTGATTTCTGGGCACCAGTGGAAGGACAGTCCCTGATCATCTTGTCTTACACATGTGCATATTTTTCAAACAAATGACTTTACCTTCAGGTTGGAAACATTCGTAATCATAAGCTTCAGAAAGTTGGGTTTTAATAATATAGACGCTCACTTTAGGACAAAGCTCCGACAAGGGTAGATTTAATGTAAAGGGACAACTGAACTGACAAAAACATGATTTGGAGAGTAGAATACAGATTTGGAAGCACAATATGTTCCTACAGAGAAATATCGTGATAAACAATAATATTGAAACTACTCTATGCCACGGATACAAAGCAGGAGAATCAAAATGAACCAATTTTGAACAGACAGCATCATTTAAAGGCCTGAGCTACAGCAAATAAATCGCAGAATTAGCCATAGAAGTTGTTTATTCAATCTTCTACAGCTCAAATCTTATCATAGTTCAGAAAAATGGCTAAAATCTCCCCATTATTGCAAAGAAAAAGCACCCATGATAAATACTGAGTTCAAAATATATTGTTCCAGCTTTAATATATTCAACATTAAGTCAATATAGTAATTATCATGACCGGCCAATAGGAGACCAAGACGCTGAGAGCAGGAAACAGAAAACAGAAGGTAACATTAAAGAGACATCAGGTGAGCAGTTGAAACGACTTAAATGGGCTGTACCCCATGTAATAACGTAACATGTGATATTTTTGCCCCAAAATCAGAGTCAAAATGAGACTCTTGTTGCTGTCTGCTTTTAATGGAGCTCAACAGTGACGCTCGCTCAGGTCTGGAAGGAAATTTTCCATTGATTTTTCCCATAGACTTATCGAAAAATCCAAATATTATGAGTTCAACGGCATCGCATTAGTTCCATGTAGCTGTTTATCCCCAAACAAGCTTTTAATATACTTTTTTTTTTGGAAAGCTATGAGAAAAGCAATGAGAAAAATGAAAGAGAGATTTAGTTCCGGTACTGGGGGGTGGGCGGTCACTGTTGAGCTCCGTTGTGAAGTGTTTTATCCTCCACAAACCAGGAAGTGCACTATTTGCATGACATCCTAGTTGTTGTTAGCATTACTGTGAAGGCAAAACTCCACTCTGGTCTGGTTGTTTTAAGTCCAAAAAGCACATTTAAAACACAAGATTCTGCTAAATGTTTTAAGAACTTGACGGTTTATAAAGTTTCAGACACAAAGTTTCAGACAAAAGTACAGGTCTTGTTGTCATTAGTTCCATGTAGCTGTTTATCCCCAAACAAGCTTTTAATATACTTTTTTTTTTGGAAAGCTATGAGAAAAGCAATGAGAAAAATGAAAGAGAGATTTAGTTCCGGTACTGGGGGGTGGGCGGTCACTGTTGAGCTCCGTTGTGAAGTGTTTTATCCTCCACAAACCAGGAAGTGCACTATTTGCAAAACTCCACTTAGGTCTCTGAATGTTGTGAAAAGAGCTTATAAACTCATCATGGTGAATAATTAGGAAGCTGATGCATTAGGAAAGTGAGGAATAACTGCAAACGGTTTAAAATGAACAGCTATTCATCTTCGTAAGACAGAAAAAATCAGTTTATTATCTCGAAAATGGCAAGTTTAATATCAAAAGAAGTTTCTCAAAAATAAAATAATCGCTTGAGAAACTGGGTATTGGGTTCGAGAATCACACTGCCGCAGTTTATATCAAAGGCTTCAATATTAATGAAAACTCTTAGAAAACCATTTCACTTCACTTCGTACATTCTATACTCCATCTTACACAAGCACACCAAAGGTCACAGCGGCCAAAAAAACTCCATTTTTCCAACTCCCAGTCCCAGCCCACGCGAGGCGGGAGCAGCCGTCTCTTTGCTGGCAGTTTGTCTTCACTACAGTCACGTCATGTAGGGCAGAATCGGTTGGAGGTCCCCTGGCAACTGTACACGGCCCCGTACAGTGGGAGAACGTCACAGGGTAAGTCGACTTGGTGAGTGAGATAAACTATCTTCTCCTGCCAGTGTCACGGTGCCTTCCACTCCAACACATGCGGGGAGGGGCTCTGGAGCACACCGCTCTGCTTCGTCAGCAGAAAAAGACAGAAAAGAATCGAAAAGGCATCCGGCAGTTGCTTGTGTGCGATGCTCTGCTAATGTGTTGCACGCAGAGACGGTATAAAGACGTGGACTAAGTGAGCAGCGTTCGGCTCGAGGACAGAGCAGTTACAGGGAGTTCCATATTAGGAATTCCGACCGCGAGTATCATAGCAACCAAAGAGCCAATCCGGAGCGAGGCCGTTGAAGGTAAAGCCCCGTCCCGCCCCGTGGTTTTAGCAGGGGGCTGGCACTTTTCCTAACGATAGCAGGAGCGACCTCGGGGAAAGAAGATGCCAGATTTGTCTGTTATTAATGTTCATATCTTGATTTACGGACAAAACAGTGAAATAAAAGCATCGGGATCATGTAGAGCGGGTTAATACGAACATTTTAAGGTCAGAGCGACGAGTCTGACAGCAGCAGTTACGGAGAGAGGGGTGACGGTTTTCGACGGAGCCGGGAGCGCGCCCATGATCAACTTCCTATTAGACCGTAGCTATGTCCATTTATATACACAGTCTATAGTCACACGTGAAAGAACATTTTGCACTCAGGCCCTTGAGGCAAAATTTAACCGTCGCCGATGTCCCTCGTCAGCTCCCCTCCTCACTCTCCCGTCTCCTCCCGTGTTTCCTTATCACTTCCTGTCAAAATGGTGGCGTTTGGGGAGGGACGCCACGTGCGGCCGCGAGCACAGGGCCGTGCGGCGCTGACACTGAGCCGTGAGAACAGACTGGCGACTGCAGAGGAGAGGCCAAAGGAAAGAGGAGGGAGTTTTGTCAGTCTGTCGCAAAGTTTTGTAGTTTCAGGAGAAGAAAAAACATCACATTGTTGGGCTTTACATTTGGTTTTAAAGGAGGAGATTCATTTAAGTGCAAATATAGAAGTTCACAAACGAAAAACAAACATTTTATCTCTGGCATTTTAAAATTAGATCACAAATATATGCTTTGGCCTGATTTGCCAACTTTTCTCTTCTGATGTTTGAGTTGGACTATGTCACTACCCTTTGCTTGTCTCCATGGAGATGTTAATGCTTTGCCTGAACTTTTCCACAATATGCAGCGTATCTAATTTGCATTAAAGGTCCTATATTACACAAAACTGACTCTTGTAGCTTTAAGTCATGTTCTAACGCTGTTCCCTCCTCAAAAACACACCTGGAGTTGTGTTTTGTTTCATTCACACATGTTTGAGTAACACTTTATTATTAGTCTGTCTGCATCTCCAAACCTCAAAATGCTCTGTTCCACCTTGTGATGTCATGAAGTGGTAGTTTTCAAGTTAACAGCTCCTTTTACCTTTAGTTCAGTAGAGATTGTCAATTCCAGGGCTGAAATGATCCAAATGATTCTAGTGAAGGTGTGTGGAGTTTAAGAACGCAGTGGGGCATTTCCTGTATTACAACATGACATCACAAGGTGGAACAGAGTGTTTTCAGTTTGAGAGAAGAACTCAGCCTAAATATGCAGGGTTTGTGTGTTAAACATGTGAATGAAACAAAACACAACTCCAGGTCTGTTTGTGATGAGGAAACATTAGAACAGATTAGAAAATAGTGTGATATGGAACATTTAATATATTTTAGAGGTGACGTTATCGCTAAATTGAAAAACATGTATTATTGTGTGTGTGCCTGGTAGCGTCACCTACTTGCTTATCACCTGTCTAAGTTTAATGCCATAATGTGGAATTTTCCAGGCAAAGCAATAAAATCACAGACCATGCACCAGAAAAGTTACATAGTGTTAATGGTAAAATGGTAAAGTGTCACATTTTTATACAGCACTTTTCCACCTTCAAGGCTCAAAGCGCTTTACATCAAGGAACCACTCACCCATTCACACACAACAGTGCACACAGACACTGGAGGTGAGGTGGGTTAAGTGTCTTGCCCAAGGACACGACAACAGCATTCACCTGTGGGAGCTGGAATCGCGCCGCCAACCTGTGGGTCAGTGCATCTGCCCGCTGTGCCAATCATGTTTATGACGAGAGCAGGAATCAAACCACCAACCTTCAGATCGGTGGACAAACGCTCCAAACCAAATGTTCCCCTGTCACGCCTCTTTTACGTTTCATGAATTATGTCTCTCCATTGATAAAATCTGACGAGGAGCCGCGGTTGCTCCACAGAGGGTGGCACGCGCAAAATGACTTATGTGTGATTCATTAAGTGTGGCACATTTGAACGGCGGAATTTGAACCTTGTCATTATCGGTAACACGAGAGGAAATCCAAACGTGACTCCGGCCGGGCTCGCGCGGCGCCGACACGGCCGCACAATAGCCCCAATAAAACGCCAACTGCGCACTTAGAGCGGCAGTAAACCCTGAGGTATTTACATCCTAAACTACATTACGTGGGCTGTGTATATTCATAGCGTTGGATGTAATCACACCTCGATGGACAGTGTGATGGACGACTGGACAAATCAAACACTTTTTTCATTCACGCTTACAAAAATATGCATATTTTTGGATTACTTCCTGATTGTTTACATCTCAAACACCTTCCACAGACGTAAGATTTATTTTTTATTAATTTTTTTTTTTACGTGGCAGCTGATATACGGGCAGTATTAAAGGGACGGTGCTTTCCATTTGACGAGCAGGGTTTAATCTAAATCATGATAGAGCTCCCTGGAGGCCTGGGCTGTAATCATGTCATGGCCTAGCGTAGCCTAGCGCCGTACCGCTCACTGTCACCCGCTCTCCATCGCGTTCCATCATCATCTGCGTTGCAATTATTGAGCAGATTTAGATGGTATCGGCACTAGAACGAGATTAGGTGTAGCGTTATATGGTTATGCTGTTAAAATCATTGAGCTTGCGTTGCGTTTCTACCTTTTTTTTGGCGGGGATCTTAGTTCAAGGTTAAACTGTTGATGGCAGTTTCGGGGGCACGGACCAGAAACGTTGCGGTGAAGTGGAATGGATGCGTTGGAGGCTACACAATTAGTCAAAGTATAAATGGTTTTTAATGGGCGAGCTCCCGTATTCACATGAAAGCAGAGCGGATATTATAAAGTCGCTTTATATTACTTAATCAAGCAGTCATGTTAATTGTGTAATAGGCTTGTATATTTCCATGCTGTCTCATCTCATTTGCATATTTACGCCTGCGCTAATGAGCAGGGCTAGATTAAAGGGGGGGAGGAGGGAAACATAAGCGGCCCCTCCCTCAGTATCTCTGATTTATTTATACTCATTAAGGGCCGTTGGACACATCTCCGCTCTGATCTGTAATAAGGGGAGAAGCGTATCTAAAAGCACCGCCTATAGTCTATTGTATGGATATGAGGAAGGGGCTCGCAACTACTGTTTATCATACAGTGACATTACTGCAGTAATAGTCATTCTACGCTACATCAGGGAATTCTGAAATACCGCCGTTATGTGCAACAGCAGAGCCACCAACACTGGCTGAACAAAAGAGCTTAACGAGATTAAAACAAGTTTCGTTTCGTAATAGTAAGATTATTACATATAATTATGCTGCATCTTGAGAAATTTGTCAACAAACTCAATGCAACCGGTTTATGTTCCTGCCATAGACTGTTTATATAAATGGACATAGCTAACCCGCTAGCCGCCGCGTTACAAACAGGAAGTGATCATGTGCGCACTTCCTGCTCCATCGACTCTGGCTTCAATTCACTTTCTATGTAAAAACTGTGTCCTCTCTCTGTACCTGCTGCTGTCAGACTCATTTTGGTCTTAAATGTTCGTATTAACCCTCTACATGATCCTGGGGTTTTTATTTAGCTATTTTTGAAGCACTACTTTGTACTTCTACGTGAGTGGCCAATATTATTTGAAGTGTACGTTTACTTGAGCACATCTTTTGGCTTTTGCTCACCTCTGTATTTTATAAATGTAAATGTAAGCCCACTGTAGCCAACTGGAACTCATTGAAATTCACCAGAAACTAGGAAAAAATGTCCAGAATTTCAAAAATCTTCTGGTAGGAGGGCCCCCATACCTCCCTGACATGTTTGTCTGCTGTTCCTGTGACTGTGGTAGTTGTGACATTCTGGATGTTTTCAGTCTGATGTTAGTCATATAAATGCACTTGGTCGAGGTGATGAGAGCACAGTCATAATGTCGTCAAATGTGAATCACCGATAGCTGAGCCGGGCACATCCGCTGACAGGGGCCTCAGAGACAAATTCAGCTTAGGGCCCCCTGAAAGCTGGGACCGGCCCTGCTTGAGCCGAACGCTGCGGGAGACGTCACGCTCACTTAGTCCACTTCTTTAAACAGTCTGTGGTTCCTCTTCTCATGTCGACATTATTTTGACATAACCCTATTCCACCAAAATGATTTTCCAGGTAGGAGGCTTGACGCTAATTTAGAGATGTAGTGGGGCGGAGCTTGGTTACCTGGATCTTGGAGTAGAGCCGCTGTTCCTCCACAGGGAGATGCCAGGTGACTCCGCCTATTTATTTATTTGGGTTTTTTTTAGTCCGGAAGTAAGTGCACTGTTGGCATGCTACTTGCTGTTAGCATTACCATGAAGGCAAAACTCCTGTCGGGCCTCTGAAAGTCGCGAAAAGTGCTTATAAACTCATCATGGTGAATAATTAGGATTAGGTATTAGGTTTTAGTAAAGTGAGGAATAAGTTAGGACTCTTGCCAAGTGTTTAAAGCTCATATATTACACAAAATGGACTCTTGTGAGCTTTTACCCATGTTATAATGCTGTTACCTCATCAAAAACAGACCTGGAGTTGTCAAAATGCTCTGTTCCACCTTGTGATGTCATGTAGTGGTAGTTACCAAGCTCGTTTTACCTTTAGTTCAGTTGAGATTGGCTATTCCAGGTCTGAAATGATCCAAATGATTCTAGTGAAGGTGTGTGGAGTTTAAAAACACAGTGGAGCACCTCCTGTATTACCACATGACATCACAAGGTGGAACAGAGTGTTTCTTTTTCTGTTTGAGATAAGAACTCAGCCTAAATATGCAGGGTTTGTGTGTGAAACGTGAATAAAACACAACTCCAGGTGAACTCAGCCAAATATGCAGGGTTTGTGTGTGAAACGTGAATAAAACACAACTCCAGGTCTGTTTGTGATGAGGAAACCACATTAGGACTTAGATCATAAAAAAAGCGTCATACGGGCCCTTAAAAATAAACTAGTTCTGATTTATCATCGAACGATCTGACAAACTCTGGACTCACCGACAGCCTTGAGTCACTATTGTTTAGCAGCACCTATTTCCAATCTATACCAATTTTCATAAAAGGTTCTTTATACGGTGAGTCATGTTGAGTGTCGGCCCGATGGCAGCAGTAAACTCAATCAATGGTGGACGTACTTATGTTCTCAGTGTGTTAGTCAGAGAACATCAGAGCCCAGCTTTGAACGGAGGGTCAGTCCAGTTTGAGGCTGTGCAGTGAAGTTCATATCTGTTTAGTCACATCTGTTGATAACACGTTTCCTCTTCTGTTTTCATAAATCCTTCTTCCTCTACCAGTAAAAGACATGTGCTGCTAAATATAGAGCAGATTCTGACTTCGGCCTGTGTTACGTAAGATTTCGTAAAACTCGGGGTCATCAGGAGGTCAGCTACATCCAGATGACTGATGTCTTCTTCATAGACTTTCGGTACCTTGTGAACTCCTCATAATCCAACTCACACTCCTCTAAAACATGTTTTTTAATTAAAGAGCCCATATCACCCTATTCTCTGATCTATGTTTCCTCATCACAAACAGACCTGGAGTTTTGTTTCATTCACACATGTTTAACACACAAACCCTGCAGATTTAGGCTGAGTTCTTCTCTCAAACAGAAAACACTCTGTTCCACCTTGTGATGTCATGTGGTAATACAGGAAGTGCTCCACTGTGTTTTTAAACTCCACACACCTTCACTAGAATCATTTGGATCATTTCAGCCCTGGAATTGCCAATCTTCACTTAACAAAAAGTAAAAGGTAGATGTTAACTTGAAAACTACCACTTCATGACATCACAAGGTGGAACAGAGCATTTTGACAACTCCAGGTCTGTTTTTGATGAGGTAACAGCATTATAACATGGGTAAAAGCTCACAAGAGTCCATTTTGTGTAATATATGAGCTTTAAACACTTGGCAAGGAGATGCTATTGCTTCACCTGTAATGTTTGGTATTTAAGTTGAATGAATGCAAAATATATCTATCTATATCGCTCTATCTATCTATCTACACACACACACACACACACACACACACACACATACACTCAAACACGTGTGTTTTATTGTTTCTTGTTACCTTAAAAAACATTTTAGTTTGAGCAGGCTCTCTCCGGATCTAACAATTCATCTATTGTTCTGTCAGTGGTGGAAAGTAGTAAAGTACTTTACTTAAGTCAGTTTTACAGTAGATACTTTTTACTTTTACTTCACTACATTTGAGAGCAGTATCTTTACTTTCTGCTCCACTACATTTTTGAACTGGACTGAAAAGTAAAAGTATTTTTTGTTATTGCTTGAGACCTGCTGAAAAGGCTGAGGGTTTATTTTTATCATATTTGTAATGTGAGCAAACAAAAATGTAACAAGAAATAAACGAATAAAAACAGCTGGAATAAAAAGATCGATTCAGTTGTTTCTATTGAACAAAATTAAGCACAAATCTGTATAAAAGTCACTACAATTGTTTCTGTTGAACAAAATTCAGCTCAAATCTTTATCAAAACCACCACAATTGACACTTTATAAGACTCAAACTCTGCGCGAAATACTTTTACTTTTTACTCTTTAAGTATATTTTTAAACAGTTACTTTTATACTTTTACTAACGTTGATTTTTTCAGGCGATACATTTACTTTTTCTTGAGTATTTTTTGCTCCGGTCTCTGTACTTTTACTTAAGTAACAGAATTGAGTTCTCCATCCTCCATCGGGTTCTGTACAGTTGACTGATACAGATACAGATACAGATATAAATATGATATAATTTGAACAATGGGGCAATTTTTCTCAGAATATTTTCTATATTTTTGTTATATTTTATCGTCAAACGCACATTTTGCCCGGCTGATATCACACGGAGGTCACCGCAGGGCCAACGAGATGTAAATATCTTTTGTAAATCTCTTTTCAAACTTTTTAACCAAACGTGTCGTGAAACTCATTACAAAATTGTCGTTCTTGTCTAAACCTCTTCAGGCCTCATAAGACTGACTGTGTTCACACATTATTTACAGGCGTGGGCTGAGTAGGATGCTCTCATTAAAGTCTACTTTTGCAGGAATGTTCTGGAAAGCCTGATAATAATCCTGATGAATGCCGTGGCGGGCCGTACAGTGGGAACATTGTACCGCGGCAGCTGGGAGCCTCTTTAACCGAGTTTATCAAGACAGATCGAACCCAGGGCCACGCTATTATTTAAATATGGAAAACGCATATGATGAATGAATGAATTCTCACAAATTAGAAGGGGATAGAGTTCTGGATAAGTTGTTTTTCGGGCCATCGTCGCCTGGGGGGTGTTTGGAGTAGTCATCGAGGCCCGGTTGTGCGCGCTAGATGCCGCATTGATGCAGAATAATGGAAATAAGTGTGTCCGTTGGAGCAGCTAATCTTATTTGGCCCGTAACATTGGTCTATGTTTTCATCGCAGACTGAAGGCTCCTTGTTGAGGGCTCATGCGTACACAGGGTCACACAGCCCCACGCGCACAATCGCAGCCTTCACGCACATGCACACAGACGGAATAGTTGCGTAGACACTTGGCTTCTCTGCTCTGTTCTCCGCTCTCCTCCTCCTTCTCTTTCTTCGTCTTCTTTTCACCAAACGACACAGGCCCCGCTCTGAGCCCCGGGGAGAAAAGAGCAAAATTTACAAGAGGAGCAGCGGGGATGAGTGGTGCTGTTGTGTCCCAGTGAACAGCTCTTTACACTGGGAGCAGGGGTCAGGGCGAGCGTCAAAGGCCCGGCTCCGTGTGAGCGTGTGTGTGTGTGTGTGTGTGTGTGCGTGCGTGTGGAGTGTGTACTGGCCAAAGGGAGAATACAGCAGTGCTAATGTTACGGGGAAAGTCACAAACAGTTTTTGTGCAGAGCAGTCACATGACGCCACAGCATGTGCGTAATCTCTTTAGACACAGAGTAAATGGCAGTGTTTGGTTTGCGCTGCGGTGGTGTGGGGATGAACACCCGGCTCATTTATGGCTCCGACATTGAGGCTCGTTCTCAGCTCACAGTTTCGGTCCCGTCTCCGGCGCTGCAGAAGGAGATTATCGTCTTTAACACTAGTAAATAACACCAACAGTCGCCGTTTAATACGATTAGGCCAAAGTGCCCCCGAAGACAGGGTATTTTAGGCCTTCGTCGCGCAGCTGCCGTCCCACACACTTCTCCTCACATGACTCTGTACGAAGTGACTCTACGCTGGATATACTGGGAAACCACTGCAAAAGAGCACGTGACAAAAATATCAAATACAATATACGTACTTGAGAATTCAGGAAGTGTTGAAAATGTTTAGAAGGATCCACACTCCCAAGGCTGTGCTGCAGGGCGGCGCCAGGTGGGGGCTTAAGGGGGCGCTAGTCTCCCTCAGAATGGCCAATGCAACACCATAGTTAGATTTTCTCCACTTTCGTAGCACATCCAGTCTCGTCTAAATATGTTCAAATGGCAACCGCAGAGTGTTCAAGATGACACTACAATAAAAAACACATATTTTACAAATCACTACAGGGGCTAACTACATTTAAATTTGTTTAAAATAGCGAAACAAACATGGTGGGGGGGGTTGGCTGTATAAAAAGTGGACTTAGTGAATGTGAAGTCACCCACAGCGTTCGGCTCCAGTCAAATGAAGCTCATCGAGGCCGGAGCAGTTATAGGGGCCTCGAGTATCATAGCAACCAACGAGCCAATCCGGAGCGAGGCTGTTGAAGGTAACGCCCCGACGCTGTCAATCAAACGCTGTCAAAGCGGGAGCAACCTCGAGGAAAGAAGGCGCCTGATTTGTCTGTTATGTTCATATCTTGAGTTACGGACAGTAACTAGTGAAATAAAAATGCCAGGATCATGTAGAGCGGGTTAATACGAACATTTTAAATGCGCCCACGATCACTTCCTGTTTGGAACGTGGCGGCTAGAAGGTTAGCTTTGTCCATTTATATACAGTCTATGGGGTGGGGGTCAGCTCCACTGTTAAAAGACTCTATATTAACATGTTAAATGAGGGCCCACATTGAAGCACCGCCTTAGCTCCTTCAAACAAAAGTGTCTAGCGCCGCCCTGCTGTCCAGGACTCGTTTGTGACCTGTACCAACATGGTGTTTTGTAGTCAAATTGTGAATCAAACAGTGACACTTATGGGCCTTTTCTTATTCATTATCACAGAAAGTTACATCATAGAAATGAAAAAGGCTCCAAAAACCTTTATATGGTCTTAACTCCAATCAGAGTCTGTTTAAGTTTTGTATTAGGACGAGTGACGAGACTCAAACCTAACCTGCCCCAACATGAGCAGGGCAGACACTTGGAAGACTGGATATTGAAATAAGCCTAAAGTTAAAGCCTTTTTGGACAGAGGTCACTGGACATAAATATATTTAACCAGTTTAGGCAGAGGACATAAAGTAGGAATGTGAGCGTTTCCAGTGGTAGATGTGAACAGTGAGTATGTGAGAGCTCAAACACAATGACCGCAGTTGTTTAAAGAGCTGAGGAGAGTGTTTATTTACTCCGAGCGGCCCCACTCTGACATGATACACTGCTGTTATGGAAAACCCCAGAGTTAGACAAGAGGAGGTCAGCCTTTCTACTGGATTCCGCACACAAAGCCCAAGAACCTGTGAGGACAAAAGTGCTTTATTTGCTTCATAGTGATAATAATTGTGTTATTGCTGGGTGCCAGTAATTTCTGGTTTCTAGAACAACTTAACATTTTTGTACATTGAAGTAGTACAAAAATGCAAAATGGAATTTTTAGGGCTAAACTGGCATAAAATCACATTCTACAACGAAATAAATGGATCGTGCACAGTTGGAGCAAAGCCAAAAGAAAAAAAAGTGCACATCATGCTTAGGAAATGTTTGAAACTCCCCCAAAAGATATGGTTACTGTCTTATCTGGCAACACCTACAGCTGTATCACTCCAGTGACTTCCAGTCTCTGTAAAAATGTAAATAGAATTAACGTTAGCTTATGTTCTCCCGCAGTTCTAGTGGCTGCTTAATGTAAAATGGTTGGATCCACAGTTTTGCTCTTTCAGGTGGCGCGATGGCTGAGTGGCTAGTCCTCACGCTCCACAGCAAGAAGGTTATGGGTTCGATCCTCGGGTCACCCGGGCCTTTCTGTGTGGAGCTTGCTTGTTCTACCTGTGTCCGGGTGGGTTTCATTTGGACAATCTGGTTTCCTCCATCAGCCTAAAACATGCACAGTAGATCAAATCCTCCAGCTAAGATCCTGATCAAGACTAGCTCAAGATCTGGAGATGGGACTGTGGTCCTCACTGGTCCTGAGGAGATGCCCCAATGGGTCAAATGCAGAGGACAAATTTCCCTATGGGGACAATGAAGAGCACCTTACCTTTTGGGTTAGTTCTTGTGTAGAAGTCCTGATTTAGACCTGGTTTTTATCTGGTCCACTGTTTTCTTATTATGTACTTATATGATCTGGTATTTTAGTATTTTGTCCATCAATAACGTCTCCAGGATTCGCCATAACTTTGGTCTAAAGATCTCATGATACAGCCATGACAGAAGGAGAAGATGGATTAATGATTCACACTTCAGAAGACTGAATGGAAGAACACACTGAAGTAAATAGTGACAATACTGTAAGTGCAAGAAATGGTCACGTTTGTTGTATAGAAGCAACAGTACAGAACACAGTGTACCATGGGAATAAGAGCTACGTTTGCACTAACAGACAATAAATACACTATTCTCAAACCCACTATTGAGCGTAACTACAGCTAAATGCACGCAGTGGATGGAGAGGTGACATCAAAACACCATTTGGGACGACAGACTCCACTCTGTGTGCCTCGAGTGTTTGCATCTGGTCTCCCAAAGGTGTCAGCTCGTAATGGGCGCTCGCTGCCTCCCATCTCACATTCCCATCAAGTCCGCATTCAACTCCTGTACTCGAGAATGCACAGCAGACCCTCGTACCTGCGCGGCACACGCACATACATACGCCCCGCTCTCCCCCCCTCCCTCGCTCCTGGGACTAAAAGCACTCCGCCGCCACGTGCCATCAGCTAGTGTTAAAACCAACAGCCCGACGAGGGGTCAGGAGTCGCCGGCTAAGAGGCCTTCAAATCACGTCACTGTGCACTTACCCTATTCTATCTATTTGGAGATTTGCACTCCTTCATTTTTATTACTCCTTTCTTGCTTTCCCAAAAACAACCTTCAGAAAATTCGTCTTGACGTATACTTGGCAGCCGCGATTATGTGTCCTTTAATTCAGTGGTCCGAGCCGTCCGAGGAGGCGAGGTCCGAGCCGCGTAGCAACCGGAGCCGTGATGGATGACGCAAGCCTCATTAGGATAAGACAACGAAATCGATAGAGCGCGAGGAGGTGTCAGAGGCGCGGACGAGGCCGTAAAGAACACGGCGGTGACGACGCGTTCGCCGAAAGATAATTTGAGGGAGGCGTTTTTTTGGCAGCGTTTGGGTAAAGGGAGCAGTTACCGAGCGGGTGATTGATGTTGATGTGGATGTAGATAATGGTTAAAGTGGTCTGAACTGTGGGGTCTGAGGCCCTGTTGATGCGTGAGATAAAATAAAGCAGAAGAGAGTACGTTTTAAGTGTTTTCGCAGCGGCGTTTCCTTCGCTCTAAAGCCGTAATATTAAAAAGTAAAGCATTTGTCTCTCTTTTGGATATGGTTCGCTTTAGTAATATTTCTTGTGTGAAAAAACTGGCAGCGCCTCTATTGAGTTCATGCTCAATGTAAAAAATATTGCCAAAAGTTTAATTTTATTTCGATGGATCAACACAAGAAGTGCTGCAAACATTTAAATCTTTTATTGGATTTTTTTGCAAGATGGGGGACAAAGGAACTGGTGACTTATCTACAGAGGCATTGAGAGTAAATCCTTTTTATGATATGTTAGAAAACGCAGTTTGCTGTTAGCGTCATTGTAAGGTTCCATTTATAATTACCTTCAGCCACAAGGGGTCAGTAAAGAGCAATTAATTAACAAAAGTGACTAAAGCTAAGTTACTTGAAGAGGTTGTTTTGAGGAGAGGTTAACTTGAGCTCCAGAAATCATAATAATGGGTTTTATATAATGTTTTCAATGCCCCCAAAGAGCTGTTTGCATTATTCAGTGTTGAGCTTCTAGCCACAGCTGCCTTGGGTTAGAGACTGGCAGAGGTAAGGCTGCCAATCTGCGCCATCAGCCTCACTGACCACGACCAGCACTCACACACACACCACATTCATATTAGGCAAGGTGGGTGAAGTGTCTTGCCCAAGGACACAGTGGTAGTGTGCATTACAGGTACGTGATAATCCCAGAAGTCTCCCATCCAAGTTCTAATCAGACCCATCCTTGCTTAGCTTCTGATGTTCAACATCAAGCTTTGTCAAGATGGAATTGTCACAAAACGGTAATTAAATCCAAGTCCATACATTTATACACCCACTCCAGTCAGTAGAGGGCACTGTGTCTGCACTTTATGGCGACAGTGGCTCAGTTGGTAGAGCGTTTGTCCACTGATCTGAAGGTTGGCGGTTCAAATGGTCTGTGGTTCCTTGATGTAAAGCGCTTTGAGTCTTGAAGGTGGACAAAAATGTATAAAAAACTGTATAACTGTATAAAAATGTGACTGTTTAAATGAATAAAGCACTTCTAACTGTCACTGAAATATAGAATTAATGATATCGGGAATAATTAGAAGAAAAAGACACAAACGTTTTTAGTGTTTAGAGTGAGTCTGACATACGTTGGCTCGGTAGAGACGATCCGCGCACTGAACTTGTTAATGAGATATACTTAACCAACTTCATGTGACTTTTTACCATAAAAATCTAAAAATATGAAGCCTTAAAGCAATACTCAGAGGCATGAATATCCCACTATTCACAAACCGCATATTTTCTTCCCTCACAAAAAGTACCAGCACATCTATCTGGTTATTTCATTTGCGCTCCAAGGAGAGTAAACACACTATCAGACACATGCAAGCCAAATTTCAACCCGGTATACAACTGCATTACACAGGCCTATACATATGAAACTGTATACATTACTTTCTAATAAAAACAAAAACTTTTAACATTGCCCCTATGGCAGACGTTCTTTCATTGGAAACACATAACCATATTCCCATAGAAAAACACAAGCCCCACACTGCAATAAATCTTTTATGTAACTAGATTAAAAACTTATTGGAAGGATTCTTTATTAACACTTTCAACTGTGTCACAATCTATTCATCTTTCCATTCGTCTCCCACCACTTACCTTATCCTTGGACAGTGGGAGGGAAGGCGGGGCGCCCAGGGAAAAACCAGGATACATACAAAGGCACGCGAGCCGCACGCTGGGAGGGCATCAGGGTCAGCCTCGCTCCTCCTAATGTGGTTGTATAACGCGTGATATATTCTATGCATACGGCGGCGGTACAGCGCGTTCTCCTATAGCATGAGAAATGTGCCAGTGTCATGCGGACCAGCAGGGGGCGGCCTCTATACGGCACAGCGGGAATGTTTCAGAGTTCAGTGTTACGCAAGCGGTTGGAAAGCCTGGGTTTTGTTGATCTAAACTACAAATATGTCAAAGTAGTTATGCATATGGCAGTTCGGAGCCTGGGTGAATGTAGGTGGCGGTGTCAGGATGGGCATCTGGCTCACGCAAAGCAAAATCTATCATGTCTTTCTACACGACATGACTTCAAATAAAAAGATTAGAGCTGTCAAACGATTCTGAAATGATTCCTGATGATTAATCACATCACGCTGATTTCAATGTTGTAATTTAAACGATCTAATCTGAAGCATTTTTAAACATTTCTACAAACATTGTCTTATTTAATTAATCCACAAAGGTAAATTAATTATTTTAAAGCCCAACTGGCTATATTTTAAGTAATAAATTAGTGCGACCACATGTTCCAAGTTAATGTACGTGACCAAACGACAGGTTTAGTGAGGTTAAAGGCCCTTCACTGCTGCTTGCGGGTGTAACTGGCTCTTCCAAGCTGTTAAGAGTTGGCCTGGTGTCCTCCTATGTTCTGTGTCAGTTTGGTGAAATCTTTGGTCCATTTTACTCGTTTTAACGCTCACACATGACCTTTCTTTCCTCACAGAGATCTGGCTCGTCCACGTGAGGAGAACTGATGGATTTTATGTGCAAATGTGACCACGTGCGCAGCTCCTGAGCGCAGCGTTCCACCTGCCGGGCAAAGCATCTTCTGCGCGTGATTGGTCCAAACAGATCATGTGATTAATCTGCATTAATTCTTGGATGATGCGTCAGTTTGTGTTGATTAATCACATGCAACGTTGACAGCCGCAAAAACACACAATTTGGTTGGACACAACATTTCGAGCTTAAATTCCTTTCCTAGACTTCACAAGAAAAAATAATATTAAAAGTTCGAAAGCTTTCTCAGGGATAATCAGCTACGTGGAACTAATGACCATAAGAACTACACTTTTATTTCAAATCTGTTTCTGAAACTTTATAAACCGCCAAGTTATTAAAACATTTCATAGAATATTGTGTTTTAAATGTGCTTTTTGGACTTAAAACAACCACGTTATGGATAATAGTTAGCACGTAGCTGGTTAGCATGTAGCTGGTTAGCACGTAGCTGATTAGCACGTAGCTGGTTAGCATGTAGCTGGTTAGCACGTAGCTGATTAGCACGTAGCTGGTTAGCATGTAGCTGGTTAGCACGTAGCTGGTTAGCCTCCGCGATGCCTTTGAAACTCTTAATATTGAGTTTTTCGAAAAGTCTATGGAAAAAATTTATGGAAAATTTACGTCCAGAACCTGAGCGAACGTCACTGTTGAGCTCCATAAAATAAAGCGTTAGCAAACATTGTTTTAGCTAATCTCAAACTGCTTCACTCCGCAGTATGCTAGCAGTCCATGCACCTCTTTTGGTGTTTATATACATTTCATTTCAAAGAAGAATTGCACATATTTTCAAATGTTATCTACATAAAAAGGTGCAATTTTAACAATCTGGAAAATACACAATAGGAGCTCATTGCTCGCCTGTGATTTACAAATAAAATCACATTTCTCCCACCTCAGATTAACAGAGTTTAGTCTTCGCTCTTTGATTCTGCAGAAATCCGCCATGTTTTTCAGCCCGTGACACTTTTTTCCTTGATTTTTTCCGATACGGACAGACCACGCCTGTCCCTGATTGGCTAATCCACCTGTCAATCACACCCATTTGAAAACGGGGAGAGTCACCAGTGATTTTAGAAGAACAACAAGTATTTTAGAAGTGTGTGTTCTGGTTCCCAGGCAACAATAATCCCGCATATTTGAACATTCGTTGTTGGATTTTTCTTTTACATTTTAACCTTTGGAGCCGCGACGTAGACGGATGGAAAAAGTTTATCTACTGTTTGAGAGAAGCAGAAGAAAAATGCTTTGGCCCAAACATCTGCTCTATGGCAAAACACATAGAATCTCTTTAAAGTCAACCCACTGCATTACATTGTTCTGCGTGCCCCACACTGCTGTATCAACAGTCCACTTTAGCGCTCGGAGGCTGGTCTGACCGGTAACCCGAGACAATGGAGGTTTTTGACATGGCCATTTTTTGCAGCGGCTTTGGGCCGATAACAGCTTCTTATCTTCAGGAGGTAGAAATTTATGGCTGCTCACGGGGCCGGGGAGCTGTGTGTAAGAATGCTTATCTGTTGTTCTCGCTGAGGCCACAGAACCCCACGTGCGCACTCGCCTCGTACGTGCACCCTCTCACACACACGCACACACACACACACTGCGGGGGGGCGGGGGGCGCGCTGTTGTTGACAGTTTGCTGCTTGTGGTCCCGCGTGCAGCAGATGTCTTCCTGTGGAGGACGCGGCAGGTTGCAGGAGACGCGTTCCTCTTGGTTTCGGTGTTTGACAGGAGCAGATGTGGGGCTGGTAAGAGATACAGACCAAGTGTAAGTACAGCCACTGCAACTGCGCTTAAAGGGCCCATTTTACGCTGTTTTCTAATCTGCGTTTCCTCATCGCAAACACGCCTGGAGTCGTGTTTTGTTTCATTCACACATGTTCGAGTAACACTTTATTATTAGTCTGTCTACATCTCCAAGTTCAGGCTAACAGCTCCTTTTACCTTTTGTTTAGCGATGAATGAAGAAATGAAATGAGTCTAGTGAAGGTGTTTGGAGTTTAAAAACACAGTGGAGCACTTCCTGTATTACCACATGATGACATCACAAGGTGGAACAGAGTGTTTTCTGTTTCTAAATATGCCTGAATATGCAGGATTTGTGTGTTAAACATGTACGAATGAAACAAAACAATAATATTATATGTATTATTGGCCCTTTAAAGTACCAGAAACTGAATATGGTTGTAAAAAAAAACCCAAACAAAGCTCCCTTGTGTTTTTTAAAGCTTAATAGATGCAGTCTTAGCGCCCTCTGCTGGCATTTGTATTAACCTCCTAAGACCCGAGCTCTTGCATGACATGCTTTGTTATTTGGACTGATTGGGACGTGATGAGTGTAAAAATAAAGAATTATCTTTTTACATTATGAGAGAAATGATGTCCACATATGAGGATATTTTTTCTACTTTAATGATTTTGATAGAACAAAATAAAATCGCATTTGAACAATGATTTGCAAAAACTATTTATTAAGTGCCTGAACACAGCAACATTTTTCCTAAGCGTAAAAACAAATTGAGAAACAACAATTGAGCCTCTTGGAACAATGTGGCTCACTTGAAGAGCTGCCAACAGGTGCAGAAAGACATGAGCCTTTAACAAAGTCCATCTTGAATCTAAACTATAATGTGTTAAACTCTTCTGTCACCCTAAACCCAAAATGTGTTGTCCACATATGTGGACGCCAGGTCCTAGGAGGTTAATACACTTGCTAACTAATTTAAATGGATTTAAGTAATACTACAGGCTCCAATAAGACCCTTCAGACGGCAGTTTTACTATTGCAGGAAAAAGCCTGACTGTGACCATTTTTCAGCTTTGCAACAGTCTTCTATAAAAAAAAACTTTAAGAACACCCCCACCACCAACAGCACCCAAAAAAATAAAAAAAATACCTTCAAATCTATCAAACTCCGGAGCCTCTGAGCCATTTTGATCGTTCCCTTAAGCAGCGAGAGGAAAAATACCCTGTCTATCACGGATACAGCGCAGGCAGCTCACCATAATCCACTGTGTAAGTTTGAGTGATGGGGCATGGTACCATCTCCTGACAACACACACGGCCAGATAAAGTCAACTTTCTCCACATCAGCAGCTGCACTCACAATCCGTAGCTCCCACAGTCTTTCTTTAACCCAATGGAGCTAACCGGGACTATTTCCTGCATGCACCCAACTAGAAACACTCGCTTACTCCTCATAATTACCGTTCTATATTCTGTGGGATATAGTCAGGCTTAATACGAGCCTTTGACTCCCCTGTCTCCACTCCACATTATAGACTTGAATGATTTTCTTAGTCGTAATGGTATTCCCAAGTAAAGTTCATTGAATGTATCTCTACTCGACTCCCCTAACGCTGGTCTAATAGAATTGAAATCAGACCTAATTGGATTGCAGTAGGAATGCCACTGAACACTGCGCGTCTTTGCCTGGGAAGAGGACATCCAGTGACTCTTGGTACGTGTGTGTGTGTGTGTGTGTGTGTGTGTGTGATGGGAGTTTGAGGCGACGCCATAAATTAGATTAGGCTAATCATTTTCGCTAGCAGAGATTGGGTTGGGTTGACGTAGCGATAGGGTTGGTTGGTTGGTTGGTGGGTATTTCCTGGAGAGAGGTAGCATGCTGACGCTAGCATAACATAGGTCTGGCTCATAGACTGTATATATGAATGGACGTAGCTAACCTGCTAGCCACCGCGGTCCTAATAGAACGTGATCACGGGCGCACTTCTGACTCCATCGACTCTGGCTCCAATTCACGGTCTATGAATAAACTGTGTCCTCTCTCTGTACCTGCTGCTGTCAGACTCATTTTGGTCTTAAATGTTCGTATTAACCCTCTACATGATCCTGGGGTTTTTATTTCACTATTGTGTCTGTAAATCAAGATATGAACATTAATAACGGACAAATCAGGCGCCTTCTTTCCCCAAACTCATTCCCGCTAGTACACAGTCTGGCCAAAAAAAAAGTCGCCACC
>KN474497.1:0-16765 GCA_000787095.1 Periophthalmodon schlosseri
TTTTTGATAGTGCATAGTATGGTATTGGAGACGGAGCGCTTGGTGGAGTCTCGCAGGCTTCTGGAGGCTCATGCCCGTTTGATGGAACTGGAGAGCTGGCAGGACGACATCTTATGGCAGGTCCATAAAAAAGTCAAGAAGTGCTGGGATGAAGAGCTGGTAGCTAAATACTTCTGTGGAGTAGGGCAGCTTGTGGATGCCTTAGGTAGGTCTACTCTTTTGTGCTTGACCTAGAGTGAGCTGATCATTGTACATAGCTGCAGTCATGCACCGCACACACATGACATTCATATTTGGCAAGTCCTCCATCCCAGTACTAACAACCTCACTTAGCTTTAAGATCAAACAGAGATCGGCATTCTCACAATACTATGGCTGTCTGAAGTGTTGTATTGACAATGTTTGTATAGCTGTTAACAAGACCACTATTTTGCTAAATGCTTGGGACTTGACTAAACAAATGTAGGTTGTTTGGCCACTCTTTGGGAGGTTCAACACCATTTTAGTTTTCTCCAAATTTTGGTATTAGACACTACATTTTCTGGACTCCATAAGCTGTAGGTTACTTTCACACCTGCCACATCTGTTCTTATTATAGTTTCTCACACATGATAAGACACTAAATGCCATTGACTGCACTAAGACACCAGCATATTTAACTCCTCTTAAAAGAAAGACAGTGAATAAGGAAGTCAGGAGAAATGCTTCAACCGTTTAAAGCTTTAGCAATGTCAAAATGACCATGCAGTGAGTGCAGCCTCCGCAGTGTTCCTTTTTTTTTCTGAAGACAAAATACCTTGCTCCCAAGTAAGTAAAATGGTCAAGTGGTGAGGGGACAAGGTGTGTGAATGAAAGTGGGTTGCTTGATACTCTTTCGCTCTGAAAGAAGTGAGTGAGAAGTGAGCTTCTGGTACCAGAGACACACAGGTGAGTTCAGTTCAGTTTATTTGGCATTTACAGTCTAAAAATCACATTGGAAAAAGGGGTGTAAGAAGCCCAAGCATTCATTCATTAACAAGAAACCAATTCCTGTACAGGCCACCAAGAATCAGAGTCATAATGAGCTCTTAACAAAGTGGCCATTTTGAAATGATAAAAATCCCTGTAACTTTTGCAAATGTAACCCCTGCCATCTAGGGTTACCCTTACCTGATCAGTGTTCTTCCCTGATTTGCTCAGCCCCATAATAAAAAAACTAAAACTGCAAGCAGTGATAAAGGCCCTCAACACGCCTTGCGACCGCGGGGTACATGCCACCATGAAGATCCTGCCTCTTGTTCCCACTTACATTGCCCGTCCCCCCAAAATCAGCGTCTATCTAATACTACTCCATTCATTTCAATAAAACCATTTATGACATTTTCACGCGTCTATGGTAAGAAATAGAGGTATGTACTCATTGGATTTTTTGTTCAGTATGATGAGTGGAATATGTGTACCAAATTTCAATGGTGATAAAAAAAAAAATTCACCCCAGTTAACCAAAACCCATGTATTTCTATGACAAATGTTGGAGGGTACCATGGCAACACAATGTGTGATGAAATACTTCCCACATTTTATGATTTATGAAACTTCCACAGGCTAGCTTGTAATCGTACATGATAGTAGTTAATGATGACCAATTTGCAAGCTTTTTGAATGAAAATCCAGGTTATAAAAAATTCAAATGTAACAGTAAAATTTTTGGAAAAATTGGGTTCCGCCCACAATGGCCAACTTCCCGTAGGGTTTAGAGTGGGATCATAATATAATTTTTTACTTGTCTTGACATTTGCTATGCTTGTGCATTTAATTTGTCTACGATGAAAAAGGTCTCTCATTGCAGTAATATATTTCGATTTTTGAGATGATGCTATTGTGTCATTTTGAAACAAATTTTTTTGCACATCAAAATAAAACATTTTTCGCCAACCTTGAATTTTGGGTCCAATAAAATTGGCTTTTTGTGAACGTTCAGGGGGTCAACAATGGCTACGATCCAGACTTTTTTCGGAGTCGGGCTCCCATTGGCCCCATGAAAATCAAAGTTTGAGGGGGCACTACCGAGTCATCTTTCGTTATTTTTTCTCGGAGTCTTCGGTCACAGTTAGAGTTATAATTTTTGATACCAGTCACTGGCATGTTGGCTTGTGTTTACTACTTGATTTTTGCCATTTTTCAGGCTCTGGACGTGGTTTTAATTAGTTCCTTCACCAGGATGTTGTCCCAGGCTCAGATCTAATAATGGAATTTTTTTTTTCCACCCACTATTTTTCTCCTAAACCGTAACAGCTAGAGTCATGTGACTTTCTCACATTTTTTCACCAGTCCACAACAAATAGATTGTCTTCTATGAATTTTTGAAAATGAGATTTGAAGAGGGCACTAGAGAGCCATTTTGGGAGATAGTGCCTTGATTTGCATATCATTGCGTTGAGCTCAGAAATCTGCATGAACGCTGTATTGGCTTTTACCAAACAAAAAATGTGTGAAAGAGAAATATTTTTTTGACATATTCCAAAAATTGCAATTTTGTTGAAAATTCACCATGACCACACCCAAAGTTATATTCAAAATGTAACTGATAATCTTTAATCACACATGGGTTTTGTGTGTTTTGGCCAAATTTGAAGTGCGATGAAAACTGTGCGAGGAGATGTCCTAAATGCGAGGGTGTGCGCTTTTGTCATTCTCCCGGGTTTTCCAATATGGCTGACTTCCTGTACAGTTTAGGGTGGGACCATAATATCATTTTTGTCATGTCCTGACATGTTCTATTTTTTGGTGTGAGTTTACAATTTTTATGTTTTTTTCCGGGTCAGTCTTCCATTGGCCCCATGAAAAACAAACTTTGAGGTGGAGCTACCGAGTCATCTTTCATTATATTTTCTCAGGGTCTTCAGTCACAATTAGAGCTCACCAAGCTGTAATTTTTGATATTGTTCACTGCCAGTTTCCGGGCTCTGGACGCGGTTTTAATTAGTCCCTCGACGGGACGTTGTCCCAGGCTTGGGCCTAACAATAATAATGGAAATTTTGTACTGTTACAATGTACTAAATTCAAAGCTAGTGCCGAGTTTAGCACATATTAGCTCGCGGTTCATTTCTGTTTATCCACGTGCTGAAGCTCCGCTAATAATGTGAGTACTTTTGTGTTTGTTCATAAATGTATCAATCATGGGCTAAAGTAATGAATGAAACTTTATGTCTCAACCTACTTTATTATGTTAAGTTTCATTCTGCAGCACTGTTATGCTGTTTTGGTGCATTTTATTTATGTATTTGAGATTAATTGTCAGTAATGGCCCATTGTTACACTAATCGCTCACTGCTGGCGGTATTGTCGGGTTGTAACCCTGTTTTGACCTTGTTTTCAGTAGGACTAACCAATTTTGTATTTGCTCTGCGGTCCGTGGATTATGGACTTGCGTGATTACGAACTGTAATCTGCATATGCGTTATTTTGAACTGAACTAAATCCTAAAAAACGAATGAACTGAACTCTCTGACACAAAGTGAAAACATTTGACAAGGACTGCCTTTTTTGTTGTTTAAAAAGGTTTTATTTTGTTATTCAATTTTATTTAATTAAATAATACCTCAATCACCTTATTTTGGGACTTTTTCCAAATACATTTCCTTTTATTTCAGTCAAATCTGTGTTTTGTCATTCATTTGCAAGCTCCCTGAGCAGCCCAGTTCTTGTGTACAGTCTTAATGCATTGATTGCCATAAACAATAGCTCAACCAACTAAAAATACAATAGTGGTTACACAAACATTGTCGGATTTAGATGGACCTAATGTAACGTTTGTGTATTTTGATGACATGGACATAATGATTTGTGAATTAAATTTATATCTTCAAAAGTTGCTCTCCAGTGGCCAGTGGTGAGACGGAAAAATTGAGTTTGTCCTAGACCTTTATGTAATTCTGAACATAAAAGCCCATGAAGCAGCCATATTCACATAACACTGCCTTAAATTTATGAAAAAAAAAGTCAATGGGAAGAAAAATTACTTTGTTTTTGCATAATCCAATGAAGTTTAGTACACACATTATTTATGTGCCTTTGAGCAAAAATATCTATAGTGCCCACTCCCTATCTCTTCAAACTGAGGCAGTATCGGGACATATCTGGTATTAAAAGAATGTATCTAAGGTGTGGTCATAATGTGGTCTTCTCTTAACTTCTCTTAACTTCCTCTTAACAAACATTGTCAGATTTAAACAAACCCAATGTAGCATTTGTGTATTTTGATGACCTTGACATAATTATATGTGAATTAAACTTCTACCTTTAAATACGGTTCTCCAGCATTCCCTGCAAAGTTAAAACGAAAGCATTTATTTCCATTGTGACAGTGGCAATTTTGAATTAAAGGTCAAGCCAGGGTTGATAGGTGGCCCCCCCACTGACGCGCGCCCTTCTGTGGTCGCAAGAGTTGTGAGGGCCATTTCTCACTCCTTGCAGTTTTAATTTAAGCTGTTTCTTATTTCACATTCATGTAGTAAAATGTACAGTAAACATTTAAATGTATCTTTCTGTTGACAGTGTTACTTGTTCAATTCAAGTATTCAATTTTAATGTTTTTAAACCAAAATACATTTTTTAATACTTTGACTCCCAGTAACTTTGGACAAAAAAACAAAATGCTGCATCATGGACAGATTTGGCTTGATTGTAACCAGGTATGCTGTCTAGTTCAGTGCTGGAAGATTGTATGGGTCAGTGAATGCACCACTGTGTGCATGTGTAGTGAGATCCATTGATGCTAAACTCTAAAAAGTTGTGCGCACCACCACCAACCCTTTATCTGGTGTAACACTGATTGTGATGTTTGGATTAAAGGAGCCAGGTGTTTCAAAGGGGAATAAATTGATCATAGTCTGATTATCTTTGGCTTTAATGAGAATCTTTTTTGTTTAAAATTAATGAAAGAAAGTAACAATTTTACTGAGTTGAGTCTAAAGTCACACCAAGATATTTAAATTCATCTATAATTTGAAGGTCCTCAAAAAAAAAAAAAAAGGGCATTTTGAAAATACTGTACAAATTATATTTTGGAATTTCATAGACATGTAATCCAGTAGGAGCACATGCTGTAGCTTACAACAGGTGCATCGTTCAAACAAAGCCTACCATCTAACCTACACGTCCCTTCTATAGTACTATGAATATATGTCTAATTTACTGTAGTACAATGTCATGCTAAAATTTAGAATCTTCAGAGGTGGGTAGTACTCAGTTACATTTACCCAAGTACATTTACTTGAATAACTTTTAGTTTTTTTGTTGTAGTTGGTTTTTTTTGGGTTGTTTTTTTTTCTAACTTTTATAGTCTATCCTTTTGTCCTCCCAGTTACATGTTACATCCAGATAGTTACTCTAACATTTGCTCTTATTTGTGTAGTGTTTTCCACCAAAAATGTCTTACACTTTCTTGACTAATTTCTTGTACCACTACTGTGCTTCTTTGATCCATCCATTTTCTTCGTCTTTATCCGGGTCGCAGAGGGAGCAGTCTAAGTAGGGATGCCCAGGTTTCCCTCCCCACGCACACTTCCTCTAGCTCTTCCGGAGGGATCCTGAGGCCTTCCCAGGCCAGCCAAGAGACATAGTCCCTCCAGCGTGTCGTGGGTCTTCCCTGAGACCCCCTCCGGTGGGACATGCCCGGAGGCATCCGGAACAGATTCTCACCCTATCTCTAAGGGAGCGCCCAGCCACCCTGCGGAGGAAACTCATTTTGACCGCTTGTATCCACCATGTTGCCCTTTCGGTCATTACCCAAAGCTCATGACCGTAGGTGAGAGTAGAAACATAGACTGACCAATAAATCGAAAGCTTTGCCTTTCAACTCACCTCCTTCTTCACCACAACAGTTCAATACAGTGACCGGGTGGTGCCACCTTGTCCATTCAGGCTGACCCCGGCCAGGCCTAGTGGGCAAAGGCATGATCACCAGGTGCTGGCATATGAGTTATATTATTTTGAAGTATTATCAATCAACCCACCTCTGAGAATCTTCAGCGTAAATATACAATTCCCATTGAAATGAGTAAACCCTTGTGTTTGATGCAGGTAGAGAGATATGGGCTGTGGTTAGCAGCGCTTTCACTTTAGCCCTACAGAACCCCACTCCGTTTGTATCAGCAGTGAGGATAGTGGAGCGAGAGGAGGCCTTGGACCAGGCCCTACTAAAGGAGAGGGGAAGGATGGGTGGCCGTCCACTTCCCCCGGGCCGACCTCGCTGTTGGAGAGCCTGTTTCTTTGAGGTATGTGCTTACCTTTCCTCTTCTAGTTTGTCATGGTGGCATGTCTGACAACTCCTACAACATGTGTAGAAATAAGTTATAAAAAATTAACAATAAAAATGGAATCTTTGGTGGTCAACAAACTGTGTTTTTCCAGATAAAAACAAATGAGAATCACAGGAGGGTCCTCTCAAATATAGAGCCTACCCCACAAGACACCCTACTAGTAAAGCACACAAAAGGCACATGGCTCCAACACTCTGGCCCCTATAATTGTTCTTAACCCACAAGAAAACAACATACAAAAAGTAAGGAGACATGCTTCCAACATTGACCAAACTCTAAAGGCTCATATATGCTCTACAGTCTAGATACATACAGATATGTATGGAGCCTTCTGTCCATCCTCTGCATTGTTCTGTCCATAATCTGGTCCATCTCTACATAATATGTGGAATCTTAGCAACGGAGCAGTACATAAGCTGACTGCTGGGGACAGCAGTGAACACAGCTCAATAGTGGAGGCTAAACTTTAAAAAAAGGGACTATAACCAGCTTCAAAACAAATATATACTTCGCTCACCTAATTTTTCTGGACTTTTTTCCAACAGATGCAATATAAAAACTGCAGTGAGTGCCTCCATGTTTGTTTATCTGTTGCTGTATTTCATTCATTTTGGTCAGTTTTCTAACTGACTTTGTGCGGTGGTTGTTTAAGAGAATGCAGCCTTGACATTATAAACATTTGGAAATAGAAATGCAGTGACAGTTACTATTCTTGGAATGCACAGATCTGTTTACCTACAAAAGTGTAACATAAATGAGCCTTAAGTAGACAGTCAGTTGGGTTTTAATAGTTACTGATGGGCAATCTACTACCAACTACAGAGCGCCTTCATGCCAAATAGGTCAATTTTCTTGGCTTGTACATTGCCTCTAGGGATTTTAACAGTAGGTGTATTACTTCCTATCTGCAGATCTACATAGCTTCAACAGATGTTTTTTTTTTACTTCAGAAAAATATTGCCACCAACTCATGTCCTTCAGAGCTGCAATGCAGTCAGCAATTACAGGCACCTTATTCTGCAAGTTCATAGAAAATGATCTGTAGGACAAACTGTGTTCTTCTTCATTGAGAAACTTTGAGTCTTTCCATTAGCTCCTCAGGACAAAATATAGAAGAGCTGCCAGGGTCTATGAACTTGCCACACTAGATTTTGCTAGATTTTACACAGATGGAGACAATGGGGAGAAAACAAATATTTCTAGCGGCCTTAGCTTTGCTTTGCATATCTGATAAGTGCCTGGCTCACCCTGGCCCTCCAAACCCATTCTATTAATATGAAACACCACTCGATGAAGCTTTTCTGGTTTAGTTTCCAGTACAGCTGCTCACCTTTGTAGCTGTCCTGCGGTCCGGAGTGGGATGTGTTCAGGAAATGACCCAAAAGACAGAAGCTCTGATAGTGTAATGCTATTTATTACAAAAACAGAGTATATGCCAAATACAGACAACAGGTCTGGGAGCTCTCTAAGCCAATGCGAGACACACACAGAACAAAGAGCTTGTCATATATTTATAGTCTCTATAGGACACCCCCTTTGTAACCTAACTCCTACCTATGTCCGAAGACTTAAGCAGTTCCATATGTTCTATACGTGGCATCTCAGTCTTATGGTGTGTTCACACTGGGGCGTTGGGGGCATCAAGTTTACATGCAAAGTCTATGGTGGATGTGTGTCTTGGCGGCCCTGTGTTTTTGTGGCACGTTTTCAGCGCCAAAGTGGTGCGAATCTGACGTTGACGCAGCGCGTCTTGAGCGTTCAAGCGTCAGACGCCAGAGTTGAAAGAACTGAACTTTTTCACATTCGACGTGCAGCGTCAACCAATCAGAGACTACACTACAGTGACATAGAGATGTCATCATTCGGAAGACCGGGGAGCCACAAACGCTGGTAGAAAATGGAGGACAGTCTTGTTGTCACTGTTTGTCAGCACCCACTACTTTATGATGTGACGTTGGCAGAGTATAGAGACCGGGACAAGAAGGACCTTGCCTGGAGGATGATCAGTGAGGAGATAGGTGTGTCTGGTAAGTTTTCACAACTTTGGAGCCATAAAATATTTGCCCGCCTTTAGGCTAGCCGGTGCTAGCATAATTAATTTACAGTTGCCGCTTGTTTGTAGCTGATGAGTTTATGTATTTATTCAGTGGAGCTGGTCTGCCATCGTTCACAAAAAGACCAGGAAAACACTCGCAGACCGCAACGGACGCCCTGGACGCGCATCAAAATGACTTGCGTCCAGGGCGTCCATGACGCGTGTCGGAGGCGTCTGCCCTCAATTGCAAAGGCGTCCAACTAGAGGCGTCCAACACGTTCTTGACGCCCCGGTGTGAACGCACCTAACGCGTTCTTGACGCCCCGGTGTGAATGCACCATTAGGAATGTGCCTCTGAACCCTCTGACCTCTATATGTTAAGCTCATATAGGGGCTACCAGGAGCACAAGGCTCTGATGGTGGAAGCCAGATACCACACTTTCTACATATGTCACAAGGTCGGATGTTCTCACAGTCAATGTAGTCACCCAGAAAGTCAATAGAAAGTAATAGCAGTTAGGTGATCCACTAGGGACATGAAGTTATACACAATGTGACGGGATCCTCCTGCTTTCGGAGGATCATAAGATTTAAAATCTCATCCGATTCTCTTCATGTCTGTGATTTGTATTTTGTGTCTCATGTAATGTATGCCTCCTTTTTGCTGGATTCTTCTCCTGTTTATTAAATTGACAAGATTCTGAGACAAAAGTCTTTTTGATTTATATCTATTCAAACAGAAGGTTTGGTTGAATCATCAATAACAGTTTTACATTCAAACCTCTGAACTTCTAAAACTGGACATATCTCTGTTGTTAACTGTGTGTATTTACTTGACTGAGACACTACTGAGACAGACCATTATAAGTTATTTTAAATGACTACCAAATTGGCTTGGTTCACAGATATTTCTACTTAAATTAGATTTATCATTAAACTCTCTTTAGAGCCCCATTTTGCTGTTCTTTAGTTTTATCATTTAAATCTAAATGGTTTCTCTGTAAAACTTGATTTTATTTATATTTGTGACCTACATTTGCTGTCAAAATAAATAACCACTTAATTTTACTATATCAAATCTTGATTGTGTTACTTTCTTTTTACTCTAGCAAAGCTGATTTGTAACAGTGCTCTTGAAAACTGGGCCAGAAATGTACATAAGACAATATGTTCTACTGTATATAGGCAATAATTTGTCTCTAGAGCTCCGGCCCCCACGTGATGATATTTGCAAAGGACACCATATTTGTAGAGGTGAACTGGCAGTGTTGAATGGCAACAAGTCCACTTTTGGAGTTTCTTTGTCATTAAATTAAATTGTAATTATTTAACGGCTGCTTTCCACGATGCTTACTTATTACAGTTGCTCCCCGACATGTTAAGGTGTCTACTCACCTCAGAAACGATGTGTGTTATATTAAAGAAGAAGGCAAAGGTGAAAAGATATACATCATCAAAAATGGTTACGGGAGATGTTTCTGAGAAATAAATGTTAGCAGGCTAAATCAGTCATTGTAATAAACATAAATAATAAACACGCAAAAATCTTTACCTCTAGTTTGACATTTTATTTTCTACAATGAACATTTTTAAGCAGTAAAAATTATGCAAACATTGTTTTGCAAAAAGCATAGATGTTTCTATTCAAGTGATGCTATCTCACCTAATTAATTACCACTATGCCTTGTAGTGTGAAGGTTGGCGGTGTATGCCTGGATTGAGTGACAACATCTGCCAGAGCATGATTTTTGCTGTGATGTTTGAGTTCACATTTGAGGATGAATATGACTTTTATACTGAGGTTAATTCGTGTTTTGGCAACATAAAACTGATGAGCTGTTGTGTGATATATCAACTTTAAAGTTACCATTTGTAACTAGAAAAAAAAAAAACCTCATGGATGGATGGCAGCTTTAATGTTTATGAGTGACTTTCTTATTAATTGGTGTGTTTTTTGCATTTGACAGGTTCTGAAGGAAGCTGTTTCAGCACGCTTCCGTAACGTTTCCTACCTTCACACCCGAGGTCCTGGTCTAGCTGGTCATCTGTCTGCCCTCCAACACAGCATCATGACTGATATAGCCACAGTGAGCCACCTGCTGGAACACTGTGTGCCAGAACACTACCACTTAACAGCAGCTTACTTAAAGGCCAGTCATCATTGTTTGCATGTTCATCTGGCACAGGTAAACTGAACTCTACCAAAGTTGCCTCAAAACTTTGCTCAGCTTTATTGCAGTGTCCATGCTGCACTAATACTGCTAATTACTAATTCAGATTTTAAACAACTCTTGCATATTTGGATGTTTTTTTGTGGGAGTGAGTAAAAGTGCAAGGGAAAAGAGAGGGGGGAGACATGGTTCCACAGAACGGATAGAAAATGTATCCCACCAATTTATTTAACTTTAAGTTCACAAATGACCCACATAGGATTTATCAAGCATCTTAGCGGAACTGGCCTTCAGTTCAGTTCAATTCAATTTTATTTATATAGCACATTTAAAATACAACTTAAGCTGCCCAAAGTGCTTCATACAAAGTCAACAAAAACAGATTTACATAAAATACAACACATAGGCAAAGAACAACAAAACAATAAAACGCCAAGATATCCTGCCTAGCTAGAACCAAATGCCAGAGAGAAGAAGTGGGTTTTTAATCTGGTCTTAAACTGTGCTACAGACTGAGAGGATCTGACAGAGGAAGACTGTTCCATAGTGCGGTGCGGGCGCTGTCACAGAAAAGGCTCTGTCACCTCTGGCCTTGAAGCTATATTGGTAAAACCAGCTAAAACTTTAGTCACAAGATTTGGCACTCAAATGATTATATCAAACCCCATAATTTCAAGGGGTATAACAGTACACTAAATTCATATTTGGTTCAGATTTGGTTTTGGGAAGCATTGGTTTGGTATATTTTTGGTTAATTTTCGATACAGTAAAAAAAAAATATTAAGAAATAAGACAAAAAAAAGTAGCAAAATGTATTAAAACCATTCTAAAAATATTTAAAGAGGGGGTATTATGCAAATTTGACTTTTTGGACCTTTCTACCCTAAGATCCAATCCATAATTTGGTCATTTGTAGTGTTTACCACGGCAATGTGTAAGAGGAGGCGTACTGTCAGGACACGAGCTGTGTGGGTCAGTCAGTGTCAACAACACGTTTAACGATGCAGCTGTCAAGTGTCACAATATTTGCACCCAAAGTCAATTCAGCTAATTAACCTATAAGAAATATACTTCAGAAATACTTTAGATTTTTTTAAAGGTACAGCATAACAAAAAGCCAGAAACAAGACTTCTTTCTTTTGGAGTCCAGAAACAATATTTCTTTCTGTCTGGCTTCAAAACCTATATTTATTTATTACTTAACCTATTTACTTAACCTATATTTATTTATTACTTAAGACATTGTAAGACATTACTGAATGTTGACGGATGCAGAAATACCTCTGTTGAAATAACAAAGTTAAATGCAGAGTAATTACAGACAACATGAAATGCCCTGGTTTTGGAGCAGGGAGTAAAAAACGGCACAAACATGTAAATATTTGTACAAATATTATATCTATACATTTGGAAGAAAAATTTAATTTAGTCAACAACAAAAAAGTGTCGCTGCTTATTCAAGCCACTTCTTCAGTTCTGGTCAGATTACTGGTAGATACTGCCTTATTTCTATCTGAAGGGAGGAGCAAACTAACACACCTGTTTGTTTACAGTTTCTGTTTGTTAGTTAAGTCTATTGAACTACACTAAGTGCAAACTGAGTCATATTTTCCAAAATTGTTCAGGCTTCTAATAGGAGCTCTCACACCTATTAGCATACTGGCTATTAGCATACTGGCTATTAGCATACTGGCTATTAGAATACCTAGCACCGCGTTTTCCTTGTTTAGATTTAGGTCTGAGGATGGAGTTATAAATAGGAGATAAATGATATCTAAGGCCCCTGTTCCTGTTCAAAGATGGATCGTCTTTCCTAACAATCCATGTTGTTGTTTTAGGAAAGACAATCCATCTACTAATTATGAGTAACTGTATTCCAGTGCAGTTCCTCTTTCATTTGGTGGTAGTCAGAACACAGTTACTTAAAATTAAAGGGATATATTGTGATATTTCATCATACAAGTTAAGCTTCAATGGCACAATATTACTAAGGGAAAAAACAGAGAAACATGAGTGCATGTGCAATCTTCCTTAGCAAACTAGTTATAAATAAATGCATGACATGACATGATTCAAAACATTTTCTTCATAGGTAATTAGTTGGGACCTGGAAAGTGGGGAGATTTTTGCTGTACTCTATTGGGTGCTGCACACTTATCCCAGGTACAGTATGACATATCCTTTACCCAATCTGATGGCTAAGCACTAAAACCAGACTCTTTGATGTTGAAGCATTGAGATGATGGGTCACCCTGAGCTCGCATCTCTGTCAAGTCACAACAATTTGGGTGCACTCATTTCTACAGAAGGACTGGAAGAGCTGCAGACCAAATATGTGAGCAGTGTGCGTGTGAGTCACCTATTTTTATCTCTTTATTTATTTCACTCTGCTTTTGACCTCATCTCATGTTTTCATTGTTCAGCCCCATTATTCACCTTATTCCGGAAGTTAGTGGGCACTTCCATCGTCATTTGGGTTGCATTGTTTTGCATGGGGCTGCTGATCTTGACAGCAAATAAGTTCTATATGGACTAAAAAGCCGTTTTAAAGCCTTGACTTGTTGGTGCATTGAACATCTTACACAAAACACAACTTTTCCCAAATTCACAATTTAAATGAATGGGATTCCCACTTAACCAGAAAGAACGCCTAGTTTAATCTCATTTATGGCAAAAATGGGAATAAGGTAAATTGACTAAAGTAATTATGCATGCTGTTCTGTTGCAGATGAGTGTTTCTGAATGGATGCACAAAGCGATACAGGTGGAACTACAAGACTGGCAGAGAGAGCAGGAGCCAGAGACGGATCATGAGGGATTTTACCACACCAGTCTGCCAACAATAATAACACAGGTATCATTCCTCACACATACTGCAGAAATGCAATGGTAATGAAATCACCATCATGTAATTTCAAGATAGTACCACATAATTTCGTGATAGTTTCATGTTTCTGTGTAGACTCTGCGCACCTGACTGGGTGATAGGTACATTGGAGGACAGGCACTTAACTGAAACATTTTTTAATAAGACACTGTCTCACTCTCGGTTCACTTTTATTACTTTCTTTCTTTCTTTATTCTTTATTTGACAGGGACCATGTACAAATTCATTAATCTTACAAAAGAAAAGATGATTTGTACCAGATTTAGCTACTGCAACTTTCCATCTGCAGTCCCTGGGCAGGTGAACACACATTGAAAATACATATTTCATTACAATTACATTATAAGACTATCAGTTCATCTGGGCAGGTGACACACATTGAAAATACATATTTCATTACAATTACATTATAAGACTATCAGTTCATCTTTAACATTAGCAGTTAAATACAATAAATGTTCCCCATGTACAATACAGTATGTTTCCTACAGTCCATACCAATATAAAAAATCATTATGTGGAGGTTTTTACAGTGAATACAGAACAGTACAAATTTACTAGACTGATGTTGACACATTTGATTATCTAAAATGTACTTTTTCAAATTTCTAGTAAAATTATTCAACTCTACAAACAATTTCAGACTGTCTGGAAGCTGATTCCACTGTCTGATGGTTTGAAAAGAAAAGGCCGACTGAGCAAAGCCTGAGGATCTTTTTGGAACTCTGAACTATTTCGGTTCAGAGGACCAAGTGGATTGGGTAGTTTGTTCGGAACAAAGCTTAATAATTTTTTTCAGTGTAGGTGGAGCTGCATTATTAATCATTTTGAATAAGTTTCTTAGATTTGAATACAAAATTAAATTGTCGAAACTGAACATTTTGTACTTAGGATATTACAGTGGTGATAATGAAGAGGGTTTTTATCAAGTGCCTTTATTGCCTGATTATAGGTGGATCCGAGAGATTTGATTGAGACATTAGTACGTTTTGGTCCCTCTGACTTTCCTCAGATATGAGGACAGCCCCTTCTGCTCCCCTTATATTGTTACGACCGGCTCAGCTAGGAAGGAGGGAAGTAACAACAAACCAGATGTTAAGGTTAACTACATAGTAATTTATTAATTGACAAAAAATATAGCCGATAAAAATAATAACACAAAAAAGTCCCACATTTTGTCAAATATTTTCTACAAATTAAATAAAATTAAATAATATTTTACAAAGGAATTAACAAATTAAAAAGAAAAATAATTAAAAACAATTCAAGCTTAACTAAATTAGACTAACTAATTACAAACTATTTTTGAATTATGCAAAGATTGTAATAACAATAACCAAGTGTCTCAATGAAAAAATATTACAAAAGTCGCTGCAGCTAGCCAAGTAACAATTAACGAGTAACAAGAGACACAATCAAATGGATGGCGAGCTGGCAATAGAATGATCCAGCCGCCCCGAGCCGGCAGCAGACACGCTATTTTAGGGGACGTGCCCCATTAGATGGAACTCCTGGGACAGGTAGAGAAGTAAGGTGCCTGTCCAACCCAGCGCAGGGACAACTAGGACCAACTAGAGTCTGGGTGTAAGGCGGAGCAGAGAATCAGGGTCTAGGACTCACCAACAAAATTTTGCATACACAGAAACAAAGGCAAAGAACACGGAAGTGGCAGGTTATATCACAAGAGGGCCTTAGCCTCTAACAATATAAGTTAAGGGACTGCCTTAAGAGTAATCAACCAATCACAACAGTGAAAAAATACATTCACAATTAGACCACAATGTAGCTGCTATATTGTACATAATTCACTTTGGACCAGTCTTTCATGAGTTAAAACACATGGATCATAATCAGAAAAATATAAAGATAATTATCATTATTAAAAAAGTAACAGCTGCCTTTTATTACTCTGACATTTTTTTAGCAAAATAAGTAGTGCATCGAAGCGCTTACATGAACCTCCCTCATGGTTCAGAGCAAGGGCAAACAAATATGCGCTCTTCATTACAACACTTTTTTGACATCATAACATAAAATTACATACATTAAACAACAATTCATCATTTGACATCATTTAAGCGTTCTGGGCTAAGAGTTTGTAAAGTTGTTAAAACGTTGCCTGGCATATCCAGAATGATATCTCTGTTTTTTTTTTATATCAATATCAGTCTGGTCCCCATGCCCTCCGTTATGCCTCAAGCCCAACCAAACATAATCATGCAATCTTTCAAGTTTATCTTTCAAGTTTATCTTTATTTATACAGGAAGAGCCCAATGAGAGCATTTAGACTCTCTTTTTCACAGGCGCCCTGTTCAAATACAGAAAAATATAAAAAAACAAACTAAACAAATAAGTACATAGGTCCATTTAAAACATTAAAAACAAGTACAGGTGTGAGTACAAATGTTTGCTGCCACAAATGCAATTTAATAATCTGGTGGCAAAGTATCCAGTTTTGCTTGTCCTTGAAATGTATTCCATTTTTGTGAAGCAATACAGTTTTTCCCATTTCAGTCATGATGCGGCCAGTCCTTAGACTTATACAATCATGTGATCTTGTATTAAAAGTTCCCATATCAATGTTCAATAAAAAAGTGAGATATTCAGGCAGTCTATCAAGTAGTCATCTGATGTCTGACGGGGTTGACAAATCCGCCTGTACTAAAATATTAGCCTACTAAAATATTATTTGTAAACTGAGTTTAAACAAGTTTAATTGCTATTTCACCACTTAAGTTGCATATAATATAAATACACCATGAATAACATATTTTATAACGTCAAGTGGAATGTGTGACGGAGTTGACAAACCCACCAACTTAAGAAAACTGCCAATTAAATATTGCATTCTTTACTAAGAAACATGTATAACTGAATAGAATATTACATTTTTCACCTCTTGAAATGGTATTGTCAGTTTTCATTTTCATTATGAACCTGCTATAGACCAATCATGTTATGACACAAGCATTTCGAAAGGTTAAATACAAAGTAAAACATGTAAAATCACTAGTATCAAAGTAAATACTCCTGGAGGGGCATAAGAGAGAGAGAAGAGCCGACATAGACTGCTATTTATTAAATAGCAATCTGACTGCTCTGTCTGAAAAAGAAGACTGCAGACAGCGTATCCATTATCTCACGCTGCCCAGATCCCCTGCTCGCAGCTTTCTGTCAGCGCAGCATGCACAGTTTAACTAAAGGTACAAAGTGAGCTTCTGGTATTTAAGGGCTAATGACACTGAACTTATTTGGCCATGTGACCACACAGAGTCATAAACATAATTGGAAGAATGGGTAGATCCATTGACCCACAGGTTGGGGATTTGGTCCCAGCCTCTTGGGCAAGAGACTTAACCTGACTCTTC
>KN474497.1:16823-32900 GCA_000787095.1 Periophthalmodon schlosseri
TGGTGTATGATGTGTGTGAATGAATGAGTGGTTCCTTGATGTAAAGTGCTTTGAGAGTTTTGAAGGCATCGTTTCTGAGCAGACTCTGCACCCCTGCGTGGGAGAGAGACAGTGTGCGGAGGTCTTCTTATAAGGAATTTTAAAGGCAGAAAAGCACTTAACGACAATAAATGTGACTATTTAGCATTTATAATACAATGTCTAGACTAGGGCCTTTAAATCATTTTGTTTTGTGAAATAGCCAATAAAAGCATGCTAAGCATGCTTATGAGTAATCGTATTTCAAAAGTGTGATTACTGTATTTTTCTGACTATACGTCCCTCCGGAGTATAAGTCGCACCAGTGAAAAAAAGTCGCATTTTTTGGGGAAATTTATTTTACAAAATCCGCGACCAAGAACAAACATTTTATCTTTAAAGGCAAGTTATAATAATAACAATAAAATAGAGAACAACAGGCTGAATTAGCACGCTAATGTAATACATTTATATTTATTCAAGCATAGACAACGAACTGAATACGTGTCGGTATGTTAAGGTAAGATATTAACAGTAAATCAGATAACTAAACTATAAAAAAACAAGCTAACAAGTTTACTCTTGCTCTCATTCCATATCACTAAATCCATTAAATTCTTCATCCTTGGTGTCGCTTCTGAACAAATCCGCCAACTCCGGAAGTAGATGAGGCGCCACTTCCTCTTCCGCGTGGCTGTCATACTGCTACACAAGCCTAGAGTGCCCTTGCACAGTTGTCAGTGTGACAACAACAAGGATGTTAAATTATATATTTTAATAATTTCACATATAAGTCGCATCTGAGTATAAGTCGCATCCCTGGCCAAACTATGAAAAAAGTGTGATTTATAGTCCGGAAAATACGGTAATCTGATTTTTTATTTTATTTTTTTTTAATCAATTTACAGCACTTATTATGACATAATGCTTGGTCACACTCCTAATACAGATGCTGGAAGAAAACTCCAGAGTTGCTCTGATGATCGGCCCCTCTTTACAAGAGCAGATCATTCAAATGGGGCTGCATGAGATTGAGGTCCTTCTAAACAGGTGACTAGTTTAATATAGTAGTATAGAGCATAATGGACTACTTGACTATGAGCTCATGTTTTACCATTCACCCAGATTTCGGGAGGCTTTAGTGGAAGTTGGAAAGGAACACCGGAGAGGCCAAAGCAATAATAAGTTCTACCTTCATTACTTGCTTGCCTCGATCAGCAATTTCATCACTCTCAAGTAAGATCACCCATGTGTATGTGTCCTGGAATGTCTGTGAAACGTCTCAGAGAAGACTTTAAAGTAACCCATGATGAACACATTTTAATATTCTGTATTTTGTCCCCCACTCTTGTATTTGTTTTTCTCCATTGCTTTAGTGCATTTCAGATCAGAAGTACATTTTCAAATCAGCATAAGGGATGTGATATTTATGAACCTGTGCATATTTCTATGTAGGTTCTTATGTGGATGCACCCACAAGTTGCATATAAAAGAACTTACTGTTTTGGCTCATTGAGATTTTTTTTAATTGCCCACTCACAATTTATAACAAAACATATCTAGCTGTTTAAGTAATATTTATTTTTAAACAATTTTTAGACTCACAGCACAGTTGAATAGAAGATATCGTTTAAAAGTGAGTTGCCATAGTGTCAATAAAAATAATGTTATGTTACCCAGAAAATCTATTGAGAACTTTCAGCAGCAGCTGTCATCGCGAGCAGCATGCCAGTTCAGCCGCACTCCTCCAAATCCCCTCACGGCTCTGGATCGCACTGTGAGGCGAGCCTGCTGCCTGGTCCTGGAGCAGCTCAAGCACCACCTTCAGCCCTGGATTGAAGGCATGTTTACCCGTGACTGGCTCCTCCATGGAGATCCTGGCCCCAAGCTGTGTGCAGCCCTGGAGGAGCATGTGGAGCTCTATCGACATGTGCGCCCTCCCTGCGGACAGGTAACAGCTCACTTACCTGCACAGTGCCAGTACAGTACAGACACAGTGATACTAAAAAGATCCAACATGCTAGCTCACCAACCATGATAAAATTTGCTTTTTTTATTACCGACATTACATTCATTTTTCACTGTGTAACTTTTCTGGTGGCAGGTCTGCAACCTACTTGTTAAGATATTGCTTTAAATATTATACAATATGGCATTAAAATTTCCTATCTTCATGGAGACATGCAAGTGATGCTAGGCCAAGTTACAGGTCAGATTTGTGGATACACAACCCTGCTCAGAGTAAGAATGCATGCTTAGCAGGGTATTGTCAAAATTGACTTTTCTGAGCTTTCTTCCATACTATAACATTGTTCCCTCATCAAAAAACATGCCTGAAGCGGTTTTATATGTCATCCATGCATGTTTGGGTAATCTTCCCAGGCTCTAGTGCTGAGTGCGGGTCGGTCGGCTGTTTGTCCAGAGCAGGAGTGGCTCCAGGTGCAGCCAACTCTCATGCCAATGGAGCGCGCTGTGTGTAAAACTCCATGCAACCCAACACGTGCTTTTCTTTTTTCCTTTAATATTTAAGGTGAGCGTTAGGTCGTATTCTCCCTGGCTGATTTTATTTTTGTTTTAATGCCTCCGTGTCATGAGACCTGTAAAGAATAGTATTAGTTTCAGTGTAGTTAGCTCCTCCCTTCAGATAGATATAAGGCAGTGTCCACCAGTAATCTGACCAGAACTGAAGAAGCAGCTTGGATAAGCAGCCAAATGTCTTCACTTCTACAACTTTTTGTCCCGTTGACAGATTTGAATTTTTCTTTTACTGTTTTAATGCCTGTTAATCACCTTTTAAGGTACAATCAAATACAATGAATACATTTTCTCAAGCAAGTTGGATTTTTTTTCAAGTGGACTCATTTCTAACCTGGGCTAGTCTACCTTTATGGTAAACAAGTGGCATAAGCATGGACCTTTTGGATTATAATGGACAGTAATATAATATATGGTTAGAACAACTTTTGCCATGGATTTTTTAAAGTGCACTTACCTCCTGTTGTATAAAATGTAAATATTAAAAAAAAAATTAATTTCTGTTAATGCAGAACAGAATTTTGACTGAACTTTTTCAAAAAGCTGGACAAACCATAATTCAAAACTAAATTAAAACAACAGACAATTTCTCTACCAGTGCTCATAAAAAAATACGCACAATATAACCAGTAAAACCAACAGAATACCTTATAACTATAAATAGTAGCTAACAACGATAAATACAACTAAAGTAATAAAAAGTAAAAAAATAAAATAAAATAAATAAATAATCATTTAAAAAGGAGCCGAGGAACTCACGTGATGCTAAAAGCCAGAGAATAAAAGTTTGTCTTAAGATAAGACTTAAAACACCCCCCTGTCTAATGCAATACTTTTAAGTGTGGCATGTGATTGGGTTACTGTATATAGTTGACGATGAGGAGGCTGTTCACAGCTGATGCTTCCTTGTGCTGCAGTGGCTCCAGGAAGAGGCGCACTGGTTGCTGGTGGTGGAGTACGTCCGTATTTTGCTGCAGAAAAGGCTGGTGTGTCACAGCGCTGAGGACAGGAGACAGCTGGCCGAGCAAATGCTCCATGATGAGCAGAACTTCAAAGAAATCTTCCTTACTCTGGTCAGATATGCATCTGTGTTTTGACTGTTTGTACAATTCCACGTAAGGTTTTATTAAATGAGACCCCAGACTGTCAATGCATTGAGCAAACGCTGTAACTGAGCAAACCCAGCCTAACCATATTTAACAGCGTTTTTCTCTGTTCTGTCCCTGTGTGTGCGTGTGTGTGTGTAGGAGGGGGATGCTTCAAACAATCCCCTGGCCCTGATCCCAGTCCTGGCTGACTTCTTCCGACTCAAAGACCCTGGATTGCTTGCCCTGGATGTATCTGGACTCGCAGCAAAATACCCTGATATTAGGTACTTTTGAAAGGCTTAAGTGTGCTGTCCTTTTGCACAGGTGTTCACATGTCACAATTGAGCTCTGCACAACTCAATGTCACAAACAGCACTCACGTTTTAACATAGTGATGTTTGGGCAACGTTTTAACATAGGCCTACATGTGCCCAAACAACACTCATGGTTTAAGATAGTTCTACCTGTGCCCAAACAGCACTCACATAGTCCTGCACGTGCCCAAACAGCACTCACATCATCCTAAATATGTCCAAACAGCACTCACATTTTAACATAGGCCTACATGTACCCAAACAGTGTGGGGCCTTTACAGTGTCTCAGATCGCTGTCACACGTTAGTGATGTCTGTGGACTGACCCCAGTGCGCACTAGACTTAGTCCTACTTACTTTTGGATCGGCCTTGTTGACATACACTGCGCATCATTCACCCCAAACACACACTATGAGCCACGCGAGAGTCCATCAGCTGATCTATTTCTATGACAACACGCTTCAATGGACAGAGCCCATAAATAAACGGTCGCTTCACCTATAACGGTGGACTTTTCTTTCAGCTGTGGTTCAATACTCCATGAGACCTGTACGCACTAATGGCGGAGGTGAAAAGCTTTTTGAATGACACACAGACAGACCCAGGCTCACCTGTGTAGACAGACCTAGGCTCATCTGCGCAGGAGGAGACTGATGATGATATTAAATTGAGCCAATTTGCCTCGTCAGACAAATGTGTCAAACAGCAGCTCTGCAGCGTCCATTCATATAAATATATGTGATCTGAGTGCTTTTTGCCTAATTCCAAGCACTTTTACTGTCACAACAGACTGCACAGGTTAGCCCAAGGTCAGCCATGTTCACACTGCACTCGTCCCGCTCCTGAGTGCGAGTGGAGCCACGCTGCTTCAAGTGCTCTTGGACCGGCCGTTTACTGCAGTCCAGAGTGCGCATGTTGGGTTCGCACCGGCCTAAGCTCACCGCCCTCAGAGCGAATGCTCATCTATGTTGACCTAACTAGTGGCAGTGTGAAAATGACCTCAGAGTCAAAGTTGTGTGTGATAATACATCTACATCCAGTCACAGTCTGCAGTGTGTGTCTGCCAAGTGATCATGGGCTGCACTTCCGACTCCATTGACTCTGGCTCCAATTCACTTTACATTATAAAACTGTTGCCCCTCTCTCCATAAATGCTGCTGTCAGGCTCATCATTTTGGTCTTAAAATGTCTGTATGAGCCGCTCTACATGATCCTGGTATTTTTTATTTTACTATTGTATCCATAACTCAAGATGTGAACATTAATAAGAGGCAAATCAGCTGTCTTCTTTCCCCGAGGTTGCTCCCGCTAGTGTTAGCAACAGGTTTGATTGGCAGCGTTACTAAGTGCCCGGCGGGAAAGGGCGTTACCTTCCACAGCTTCGCTCCAGATTGGCTCTTTGTTTGCTATGATACTTGTGGTCAGAATTCCAAATATGGAGCCTGGCTCCAAATTCGTTGCGTAACTGCTAGCCTTGTTGAGCTTCATTTGACTGGAGCCGAATGCTATGGGTGACGTCACACTTCTTTATACAGTCTATGGTGTCCGCATAAAGTTGAAGCCAAACAGATAATATGAACCAAAATCTGCCAAACCCTTCTTCTCCTCGGTTCCCAAATAAATGTGGTGTATTAAATATCCAGTGTGGAGCGTGTGTGCGTGAAGATGCAGCCAGATGAGTCTGTGTAAAGTTGAAGCCGAACAGATAAAACAAACCACACTCCACCTCCTCGGTTCCGGTAACAGTGTAATTCCCAAGAAAATGTTAGATTTCCATTGTGGCACGCATGTGAGTAAAGATGCAAGTTGAAGTAACGTTGGCCATAATCCTACGATTTAAAATGATTTTTAAAATTATTATTTGAATATCCCAGGACTGTCTAAAAGTTTGAAATGTGATGCTCATGATTTAGTTAAAATATTCCAACTTAAGGCAATACAATTGTGTAGCCAATCCCTAACAAATAATGATAGTGATGATGTAATCAAATTTTATAATATGAAACCCCCTTTGAAAGCTCTTTCTGGCTCCAGTGCGGACCATGTCTCTGTGCTGCTGGACATTCGTGGAGACATCTCACGAGACGTCAGGACCACCTTGAGAGATTTGCTGGAGCAGAGCATCCATCCTCTACCAGTGGGATACAGGCCTATATTCACAGATATACTGGTGCAACAGTCCAGCAGGACCTTTTGCCTGCCCACCACCAAGTGTGCTTGACTGTTTGCTTCACATTTGTGTCAATATTAAATTTACAAGTAAATAAAATAGATAAAAACAGTCCAAGTAGGAATATCCCATATTTAACGGTTGGTGCTAGATGGTAGTATTCTCCAGAGATATATTCTAATGTTACTGACCATTCAGAGTGATTTCATTTAAGAACATTATGGTTAAGGTTCAGAAACGGGTTATGGCTAAGGTTAGGGTTTGATTAAAGGTCCACGTGCATGGAAAGTTCCACAGTGAGTCGTAAACTTATCCAGATGACACTCCCAGACCAAGTAACTGGTCAGATCTTTATAAAGGCGTGTCTGCATACAAATGCATGTGTTTTAGGCATTGTTAAAACTCCATGTAACTTTTTTCTTCATGGAAATGTTCTTATCTATCTGTTTTCAAGAACTCATGGCAGTGATATGCTACCTCCAGAAAGTTGCTCAGTGTTGCTTTAATTGAATGCTTGCAAGATAGACAATACATTTAATGCCATACTGTGGCAGGGAAATACATTAGATGTTATTAAGTATGCTTTTATGTATTCTTCTAATTTAACAGCTGTAGTATTTTGTTGGATCTTTTTCGTTTGATCAGTGTTGTTTTACAGACAGTTCTAATATAACATCTGTCCAGGGACAATGGAGGAAACATTGCCTTCTGGCTAATTCCGATACATTTATAGTGATATGTATGAATGTACACTGTCCCTCAAATAAACAAATCAATAAACTGATAAACATATTGCATTGTTTGATGTTGTATGTGTGAGTCTAAACTTAAAGGTCCTATATTACGCAAAATGGACTCAAGCCATCTTATAATGTTGTTACCTTATCAAAAGCATACCCAGAGTGATTTTTGTTTCATTCACACATATTTGAATGATCCTTTAGTATTAGTCCATCTACATCTCCAAAGCTCAAAATGCTCTGTTCCACCTTGTGATGTCATTAAGCGGTAGTTTTCAAGTCAACAGCTATGGAGTTTAAAAATACAGTGGAGCACTTCCTGTACCACATGACATGACAAGGTGGAACAGAATGTTTTCCATTTGAGGGAAGAACTTAACTACTACTTAAATATGCAGGGTTTGTGTGTTAAACGCGCAAAAAGCAACTCCAGGTGTGTTTTTGATGAGGAAAGAACATAACACAGATCTGAAAATAACATAATATAGGCCCTTTAACTACTGGCAACATGGCTGCTTGCTCCTTTACTTTCAGCTCTGTCATGAATAACTGAAGAGGGCACACTGGTATCCGTTACATGCATTCTTTCTCTCGCCTCTGCTTGCTTTTCCATGAAGAGCGCTGAAGACCGGAGATTGTGTCATCTGTGTGAGCTATAGAACACATACAGAAAAGGCCTGAGTGACTACGCATGCTGCAACATTTATGCTTTTTGGTTTTTATCCTCGAATTTAACTGTCATAATGTCGGGATTAAGTAGTGAGCAGCTCCACAAGTCTACACTGGCCGTGTATATGGTATGTTACGGTTTTCATGTGTATAGATAGACTTTCTCGCTTTATGCCATGGTGTTTTTATAATGTCGATATTTTACTGAACTCTGTCCATCACTGTAGAACTTAATGGAGCACTTCAATCCGGGCTTGCAAAAGCTTGTGGATCTAGGCACCAGTTACGTCCAAGCGTTCCAAGGTATGGCTCTTGTTTCATATACTGTTTCAACTTCAGTTTGTTTATTTATTTATCTACCTAAGTATCTATCAATCTATCGATCAAGACATAAATCACATGTCACCCTTACCAGCTCCATCTGGATGAAAAATAGAGTTGGCACAGCTTAATACTACTTGTGTGTCTGTTAACTGGTACATTTAAAAGGTTATAACAGTTTTATTATGAATTGATGTTTAGTTTGAAATGACTGTCGAAACAGGATTGATTTTCAACCTGTGAATCAGGGAACAGTTGTGTACCTTGAGGTATTCACAGGTGTGGCTTAGAAAAATCTGCAATTTGGGTAAAATTGCTCACATGGATTTTATTGTATAATTTTGTATTTTGGATTGTCCTGAGCAACTTCTGATCCAAAAAAGAAAAAACAGTCACCATTGTTAAATTTAAATAACCAGACACAGTGGCACAGACAATATTTTCTACATTATATAGCACTGTTGAAATCTTCTCTACTCCAATGTACTATTCTTTGCAGTAGATCACATTAGAGGTAGCTGAGATAGGTGTCAAAGAGGCTATATTTGTCAGGAATGACAATCCATCTCTGAACAGAAATGGGGGCGTAATTTACAACCTGTTATCAATTTGCAACTCAGACCTAAATCAAAGAAAACAATAGGGACAGTATGCTAATAGGTGTTAGGTCTTCCATTAGGGGCCTTAACGATAATGCAAAAGATATTCTGGCTCCAGTTCACTTTCTATAGAAAAAACATTGTCCCTCTCTCTGTAATTGCTGTCAGGCTCATTTTTCTGACTTTAAAATGATGGTTTTGTAACCTGCTCTACATGATCCTGGGGTTTTCATTTCACTTTTGTCTGTAAATCAAGACATGAGCATTAATAACAGACCAATCAGGTGCCTTTTTTCATCTTTATTTATACAGGGAGAGCCCAATGAGAGCACTCAGACTCAGACTTCAAATACAGAAAAATACACTAAAACAAAACAAAACAAAGAAGTACATAAGTCCATTTAAAAACATTAAAACAGGTGAAGGTGTGAGTATAAATGTTTGTCACCAGATTATTAAATTGCATTTATGGTACCAAAGTATCCAATTTTGCTTGTCCTTGAAGTATATTCCATGCCAAAAACAATCAAAAGCCCTTTTGCCCTTCTCAGTTCTGGTGCTGCCAGTCCTTAGACATACACAATCATCCATTTTCTTCCGCTTTATTCGAGACCGGGTCACGGTATTCACAGGTGTGGCTTAGAAAAATTTGGGTCAAATTATTCACATGGATTGTATTGTATAATTTTACATTTTGGATTGTCCTGAGCAACTTCTGATCCAAAAAAGAAAACCACCATTGCTAAATTTAAATAACCAGACACAGTAGCACAGACAATATTTGCTACATTATATAGCACTGTTGAAATCTTCTCTACTCCAATTTACTGTTTTTTGCAGTAGATCACATTAGAGGTAGAAGCAGCAACCTGAGCAGGGAGGCCCAGACTTCCCTCTCCACACACTTCCTCTAGCTCTTCTAGGGGGATACTGAGGCATTCCCAGGCCAGCCAGGAGACATAGGCTACTGTGTCCTCAGTCTTCCCTGGGGTTTCCTCTTGGTGGGATGTACCCAAAACACCTCTCCAGGGAAGCGTCCAGAAAGCATTCGGAACAGAGGCCCAAGTCACCTCAGTTGGCTCCTCTCGACATGGAGGAGCAGCATTTCTACTCCGAGCTCCTCCCATGTGACTGAGGGAGATACTTGAACTCCTACACTTGAGGCAGGACTCTCCACCCATATATAATCATGTGATCTTATATTAAATGTTCCAGTATCAATGTTTAACAAACAAGTGAGATATTCAGGCAGTCGTAGTCCCTTATAAATACATTTCATACACTGTTGTTCTCTTCTGACAGATGGCAATGCCCAGCCTACTTTTTCATAGGCAGTACAGTGATGGGTTTTAAATTCATCACCTGCTATGAAATGAAGGGCTGAGTAAAAGAGTGGATCTAAAGGTTTCAAAGTAGAGGCTGAAGTCTGCATGTATATTGTATCTCCATAATCCAGTACAGAAAGAAAGGTTGCTTGAACTTTTCTGTAATTTAATGTGATGCAATATTTGTTTCTGTAGTAAAATGATAATTTTGTTTTTAAACTGTTACATGATTCCAATGTTTTTGATTGACAGCATTGCTAAGCACCTGTCCCCTGCCAAATCAGTGGTCAGGTGCTCGGCTCAAACTAAATATGTTGCTACACTGATCAGGTGCTCTGCTCAAACTAAATATGGGCCACTACTGTTTTCAGGGCAATATATTTGCTAAGACCTGTCCCCTGCCAAATCAGTGGTCAGGTGCTCGGCTCAAACTAAATATGTTGCTACACTGATCAGGTGCTCTGCTCAAACTAAATATGGGCCACTACTGTTTTCAGGGCAATATCTGACAAGCCAAAGAAGTGCAAATATCTGCCAGATACAAAAAGTTCTAAGTGTATCATGCTTATGTGCACAGCCCTGGCAACCTGCAGTGATGCTTACTTCACCGCTCTGGCCAAGATGGGGGACCAGGCTCTGCACTCCCTCTCATCACACACCCTAGGTAAGGCACTGCTCTCTCTCATTTTAAAATCTGTTTCTGAAACTTTATAAACGGCCGCATTATTAACAAATTTGGCCAAATCTTGCATTTTAAATGTGTAAAACAACCGTGTTGTGGATATTAGTTAGCACATAGCTGGTTAGCCCCCACAATGTCTTTGAACTCTTAATATTTGAAAAAGTCTATAGGAAAAATCAATGGAAAAATAATTTCTGGAACCAGAGCGGGTGGTCACTATTGACCTCCATAACTCTGCACACAGACACCTTAGCACGGCGTCTCCTAGAACTGGCATAGAGTAAAATGTGTTTGGTCTTTTGCTCAGAGACAGAACAGCCAGTGCTGCTGTGCTCTGATACACAGAGAGGGTCAGGACCTGCAGTGTTACTCTGACTGTGATCGAGTAACACACTGAATTATCCATGAGTCCGTCTCCTCATATTAACAATTCAGTTCCTCGTATGAACAGAGGCCAGTACGTTGGCTTAAATCTCACAAATCACACTTGTTTTATGCTCATAAGCCAATATTTGTTTGACTAAACTTGTGCTTCAGGAAAAAGTGGAAACAATCAAGCTCCTGAATATGTAAAACACCATTGGAAAGCTATAACCTAATCCATATATCCCATATAACCATGTTTACTGATAAATCATCTATGCTGAGAGTCCAGAAATATCATTTTAGATATTGTGTTTTCAACTTCTGAAATCTGATTAGGTAGACTCGGCAGATTATGGTGATAGTGGAGCGCTGCACTGGATGCAGTAAGACAAAGAGAATGACGGAGGCATTTTGATTTGAAGTAAAGTTTTTGTAAGACGCACTGCTCTGTATAGGCTAGAGTATTGTCAAAAAATATCCCTCTGAGATAACTCGGGGCACATTTTCATATGAAATATAGAAAAATGAAGTTAATAGTGCGATAATAGTCAGGTTTCACAGAAGGCAACAGTGGCTTGTAGTTATTGTTTAAAAAAGTCTGTTGTCAGTATACTCTGATTCAGCTGTATGGTAAATATGTCCATATATGTCTTTTTGTTATGGTTATGGTCTTCTCTCGGTCTATCTTATCTCAGACAAGCTACTAACCCAAACTGTAAGAGGATCGATTCCTGCTCGGACCAAGCTCTGTCGTTGTGTCCTTAGGCAAGACACTTCACTCACCTTGCCTGTATATGAATACGGTCTGTGCGTAAGTCGTTAGAGGTGGTCATAGGGGCTTATGGTGCTGATTGGCAGATTGGCTTCCGTCAGTCTAGCCCAGGGCAGCTGTGGCTACAATACAGTAGCTTACAACTACCTAATGTAAAAAAAAATATTTTGAGCTTCTTGAAAAAAACAATATAAGACTAAAGTATTTTTACTTTTGTGACATTCATCTTGTCTTTATTGGTAAGCTATTTTGAGTGTCCAAACACTGTCAAGATTAATACATCTCACTAAAGAAGTTGTCTAGCTAAAAGAAAATAAGAGACAAACCAATGCATTATTATTGTTATCATAAGGTTGCATGATTTGTGGCAGACCTTGCCGTTCTCAGTTTGTGAAGTGACTGTTGAAGTTTAACTTAAAGAGCGGATATTATGCAAAATTTATCATGTTATAACATTGTTCCCTCAGGTTTTAGATGTCATCCATGTATGTTTCATTAACTTGGCAATATCTCTCTGGCCCTATTCGAACCCTCCTTACAGTTAGCTGTAAGATTCTGTCCATTGCTCAGCCTACAAGCCTACGTCACCTATGCTCCTACATGGCAATTCTCTATAAATATTCAAAACTATGATACAAAACTATACACAGCAACTTGACAAACCTGATGCGATGTGCAGTAGTTTCATTAGCGGGATGCACACTGATTCTGATAGCACTCTGAAGGAGGAGTAACTTAACACGGAGGGGTGGCTCAGAGCATCAAAAACAAAAGTGAAACTTATAAAACATGTTAATACATTGTTTTTGGTGAATATAGCATTTTCAAAACATTAAAATGTAACATTGTGATCTAAATATCTGTTAGCAGTTAATACTCCATAGAAGTAAAATACCCCCTCTTTAAACAAGATAACAATTGACAACGATCACGTCTGCACAGGTCTAGCTTATCAAACGAGCCTACTAATGTCTACAAATAAAGAAATTAGTACCGTAAGCAATAAAACAAAAACAAAAAAAAGCCATGTTATTAAAACAAATAAAATAGAATTAATTGTGATTAATTTAGAGTCAACTATGGAAATTACAAAAATAATCTCTTGACAGCCCTAATATTTTATATATTTTATTTTATAGTAAAGTAAGTAAATGTACTTGAGATAATTTAATTGGAGTACTGCGGGTCTCTGCAAACACTGTACGTGCACATGCCATTTTTTTTACTTGTATATACTGTTTATGTTTCCTGATAGCATATAGTATTGTGTATATTGTAATATGTTTTTAATATGTTTATTTCATTGTGCAGACAAAAATGTTACATTATTGCATATTAATCTGTGTTGAACAGGGGAAGTGATGCTCCAGATATCAGAGACTCAGAGAAGGCTGACCACAGAGATGGAGGGAGTGGTGAGTATCATGACAGGGATTTTTTTTTTCTTTTTGCATTTTGGCATTAGATTGCAGTATACATGCACGTGATAGCCATTCCAGTGACACTTTCTGGTCATTCTTTTTCTTCTCTCCATTTTCACAGTATTGGCAATTAAACAGAGCTTTCTTGCTGCTTTAACCATGTGGCTAGATTGTCACACATAATATAGCTTTTGAAAATAAATGTACTCTGTGATCTCCATGAGGCAGTCTGTGATCTACATTTCTTCTGGTTTCAGTTCCGGTGGTTCCAGATCGAGGTCCTACAGGCTATGCAAAAAAATGTAAAGCTGGATGAAGAGTATATTGCTGTGAGTTACATTTTCAAAATGCCCTGCATTAAAACATTACAAATGATGTACTTTACACAAAACTAATGCACCATGTATTCTTGTCAAGATAAATTCCTTTTACATCTTGATTTTTATGGTAAAAACTAACCCTGCCCAGCAAGATGAATTCTCACCATATGTGTGATTTCACAAACTTACAAGAATCCAGCTTGATATACTGCTGTTTTAAGGTTCAACTTCGCCCAGCAGCTAGCAGACCAACGATATAAATGGTCACATTTTTACATAGCACTTTTACACCTTCAAGGCACTCAACGCGCTTTACATCAAGGAACCACTCATCCATTCACACACACATTTATACACCAGTGTATTGTAAAAGGCCAAGTTAAATCTGTCAACTGGACAAAAAGTTGTAGGAGTGAAAATGTTTCGCTGCTCATCTAAGCTGCTTCTTTGCCGTTTCATTGCTGCTTGGATGAGCAGCGAAACGTCTTCACTCCTACAACTTTTTGTCCAGTTGACAGATTTAACATTGTGTAATCCCTCAGTCATCTAGGTCTGATCCATCATAAAAGCCAGTCATACACCAGTGTACGCTAGAAACCCACCACCAACCTGTGAGTCTGTGGATCTGACCACTCAACCAATGACATTTTATGTCGAGAGCGAATTTCGAACTGTCAACCTTCGAATTAGTGGGCCGACGCTCTACCAACTGAGCAACTGTCACCCCATGACATTCTGCCTTTTCCTGATCAGTTTCAGCAAGAAATTGAGAAGATAAAAGTGGGAATTTTGTGAAAATGTGCAAGAATCTCGAGTGGCGACAAAGCGGGTTTCGTTGAGTGAAATACATTCTTATATATTACATATATACTTATATGTTGAATTCTGTGTCAAGCACATAGGCACTCTTGACCCACCGCCTAATATAAGTGAGAATAACCATTATCACTGTGTTATGTGTCTGACATGTGTTTTGTTCCTGTGGCAACTGTTTGCTGCAGGGCAGTCGCAGAGTCTATGAGGTGGAGGTAAGGAACCAGGCAAAGGCCCTGGAGAAGGAGCTCAGACGAGGAGGATACAGAGACTCTCTGGTAACCCACTACTCTACATGGACAACACTCACAAGTCTATGAAATATCTTTCAGAATAGGACATTACAAATCTAAGATCAGTACAGCATATTTTTTCACGGTTTCCTACACTACCTTCATGAGGCAGACTGTGTTCAGTTCAAACATGACCTCATCAATACGTGGAGTTCTCCATGACTTAATACCACCACCACTCATCACTCATATCACACTCAAACTAGGCAAAGTAAGAGTCTTGCCCAAGGACACAACAGTGTACAGAAGAGCAGCCCCAAGTCCCGACTGGTATAGGTTGTGTGACATCACAACATTCTAGACAGGTCAGAATTCTGTGGTGGAATTTGCTGTTTAACTGTTAGATTGCAGATTTGTTGACCTGGTTTATGGTTGATATCTCTGTGCCAGTTTTTATTTCATGTGGATAGGCCCAGTAATTACAAACTTAAACATGTTCTCTGTCAGTATAAATAAACAAAAGGCCAGAAAGTGGTAATTTTTCAACCCCAAAGACTGTTGTCACTTGAAGGACTTAAAGCCATAAAAATCAATATGACAAGTTTGTGGAGCCAGTCCCAAACAAATAATGATAAGGTTCAACATCTGTGGATCATAAGTTTGGAGATTTCTTTCAAAAACAGTGAATCCCCCATACAGTTATATAAGCTCCTGCCCTCCATCTGAAATCATAACATCATCAAATTCAACACTGTTAACACAACCTATTACCAGTTCTCTCCCATCCCAGTAATCAGCAGAGGTGGTCAGTAACAAAGTAAATTTACTTAAGTACTATATTTAAGTACAGTTTTTGAGGATCTGTACTTTACTTGAGTTGTATTTTTGTTGAGTACTTATTACTCTGACTCCACTATAAATATACTATAAAAACTTCAGCTTACTAAATTTCTTTTTCTTCCAAAGCACTCAAAGCACTTATTACCTTTCTGGAGGAATTCTCCACATATTTTGTCCAATTTAAAGCTTTATGATGCTCACTCCTGGGTTGTGGCTTGGGTTGTTGGACTGTGCAGATGTACTGTGACTGCCACAGACTCATAATTCAGTGTTGCCAAATCTGCTTCTTTATAGGGACTTTGGGCCTCTTTATTGGAAAGTCTTTCTTGCAAATTTTGACAGTCGCGATTGCGTTTTTTTGGGGGGGTTTTTTTGGCTGTTTTCTGAGCAGCACTTTCACTTCATAAAAGTGATTTTTAGCCTTTTTAGTCAGTTTGCGGTTGTGACTTGCCTTAATCTATTTTAGGAGTCATTAACCTGCAGTTTAAACTGGCTTTGAGTTGGCTTATTCTGGCTTTGAGAGAGTTAACATAGGAATATAGGCTCAAGTTTAAATTTCCATTGGAGTCTACTCACATTGTCCAAACATTGTCTTTCTAAACTTTTACATTAGTTATACTACCATTAGAGGGTGGAGCGAACAGGATAACAGTAGCTGGTAACATCACACAGTCCTGTGTGATGTTACCAACTACAAGAAATTACAGTGGGGCAAAAAAGTATTTAGTCAGCCACCAATTGTGCAAGTTCTCCCACTTAAAAAGATGAGAGAGGCCTGTTATTTTCATCATAGGTACACTTCAACTATGAGTATTATGAGTAACTATTTGAAAATTATGGTGGAAAATAAG
>KN474498.1:0-10048 GCA_000787095.1 Periophthalmodon schlosseri
AGAGAGAGAGGAAAGGCAGAGAGAGAGTGAGGGGGAAGGAAAGGGAGAGGGGGAGAGGGAGGAAAGAGAGAACAAAAGACAGAAAGAGAGAGAGAGAGAAAGGGAGGGAAGGAAAGAGGGAAGGAAAAAGGGAGAAAGAGAGAGAGGGCAAGGGAGAAAGGGAGTGAAGGAAAGAGAGAGAGGGAGGTAAAGAGAGAAAGAAAGAGAAAGAGTGAGTGAGAGAGAGCAAAAGGGAAAGGGAGGGAGAGAGGGAGAGAGGGAGAAAGAAAGAGAGAAAGAAAGAGAAAAAGACAGCTCATAGGAATGTTTTCAAAAAAGGCCATTAAGAGAATAAATCAAGTGTTCGTCGTCTATAAAACATGAGAGATATGGAGGCTAATGGAGCTCAAATAATGCAAAAAATGGAACATGAAAAAGAAGCCTACTCGACGAGTCATAATAAAAGCACCCGTCAGGCTGGGGCAGGTTTGTGTCGGTTTTTGCAGTTTCACCAGAGACTGCACCAAAAACAATGATTATTCTGTATGTAACAGAGGAGACGAATGAACCAAAACAAAACAACTTCCACATCAGCTTTAATTAAGCTAAAGTCACCAAAAACAGGAGCAGTCGTTTAAAGGGGAACTTTTTTTACCTGCTTGAAAGTTGAAAAGAACTTTATCAATAGTATTTATCAATCAATATTCAAAACAAAATGGCCAAAACTCAGCCAATATCTGAAATGGCAAAAAACTGATCCACAACCCCATTTCACAGCAACTCTATAAGAGAACTGTGCAGTCAGACTATATTACGCAAAATTGACTCTGAGCTTTAAGCCATGTTATAATGCTGTTACCTCCTCAAAAACATATCTGGAGTTGTGTTTTGTTTCATTCACACATGTTTGAGTAGACATAGTTACATCTCCAAAGCTCAAAATGCTCTGTTCCACCTTGTGATGTCATGAAGCGGTAGTTTTCAAGTTAACAGCTACATTTTACCTTTAGTTCAGCAGAGTTTGGCAATTCCAGGGATGAAATTATCCAAATGATTCTAGTGAAGGTGTGTGGAGTTTAAAAACACAGTGGAGCACTTCCTGTATCACCACATGACATCACAAGGTGGAATAGAGTGTTTTCAGTTTGAGAGAAGAACTCAGCCTAAATATGCAGGGTTTGTGTGTTAAACATGTGTGAATGAAACAAAACACAACTCCAGGTCTGTTTGTGATGAGGAAACATTATAACATAGATCAGAAAACAGCGTAGCACGGGCCCTTTAAATGTTCAAATAAATGTGTTTCCGTTAGTCCGGTGGTCAGCCGAAACACACATTAGAAAGCCGGAGATTGGGAGATTACAACCATCATGAAAAACAAAACGAGTTGCTATGGCGACAAACACTAAAGCCAAACCCAATTGGATAGGAAGTTGACTCATCATTCTTACAACTATGAGTAAAAACCTTCTGAAGTTACTCAACGTTTTATTTCTAGCAAGTAATAAAACTGATGCTTGTAACTATATATTGGTTCACTATTGCCCGAGTCTATCAGTGAAACAATGGCAGAAGTGTCCCGGAAGCTCCACAGAGATTAAAACGGTCTCGCATAAATGCTACATCCTCTTCGTGAGCAGTCGGGACCTGCACGGAAGTTCATTTTTTCCAGTGGTGGATGACTCAGCCTCGGCAAAAGGGGGAACAAAAAGAAGGCTTTGAACGCCGCAGTCAGCAGCTGGCTCTGGGATTCATGACGCAGACCAAAACTGACCAACGGACTTTTTACTTATATAAATTCAACACATTTTAGTTCCAAGTATTCGACGATGTAATGGGAAAATTACATTATAATCCTTTACTTTGACTGGTGGTGCATTTCTGGGCAGGGCTGATTTGATTTAGACCAATCTTTAAAAGGTTCGTGCTCGTTATGAGATCCTATTAAAAGCAAGTGGATTTCGCTGAAGTTTTATGACTCAATTTGTCTGGATCCCTTTCTTATTTACTCACTAGAGAGTAGAGGAGGCAGGGGGAGAGAGGGGGCTGAGAAAGAGTGATAGGTGAGTATGTGAGTTTGTAAATAGGCCTGTCACTATAATTACTATATCAACTCATCGTTCAGTATAAGAAAACTGGCCTCAATGTTTATCATGAGAAATTTTTCTTTGCAAAAGTGGAGATTTGGGGTATTTTTGTTGTAAAATGATAAGATTTAAGCTGTAGAGGGTTGAATAAGCCCCTTTTATGGCCAACTAATGGTTCATTCTGCTGTTTATTTGTTGCAGCTCATGTCTTTTAATGAAACAGTCTATTTAAAAATGGTTTACTGGGATTATCTTTCCTTATTTAAATCATAATTAGTGGTTGTAGTAGTTTCAATATTATAGTTTATTGCAATATTTCTCTATAGCGATATATCGAGCTTCAAAATGTGTTATCGTGGCTGTTTGAGGTCCGTTTGCAAGTGTGTGATGTTTTGATATTTGATTCTCTTAATAAATTCACTTTTCTAGAAATAACCACACTGTTTTTTAGTGAAATTTTAAAAGCCATTCTGGGGACTGGTGTAGTGAAGTTGCCTTGGCTGTAAACACTGTGACACCTGCGTCAGATTACTGGGATGTTAATCTGTGTTTGTCGTATCCGTCGCTATTCAAATAAACAATAAATCATAATCATTTCTTAGTTTGTTTACGCTCTGTCTGCAGTGGCTTAAAGGGCCTATGTTACACGAAAATGACTCTTGTGAGCTTTAAGTCATGTTATAATGTTGTAACCGCATCAAAAACATACCTGGAGTTGAGTTTCATTTCATTCACACATGTTTGAGTAATCCTCTATTATTAGTCTGTTTACAGCTCCAAAGCTCCAAAATGCTCCGTTCCACCTTGTGATGTCATGAAGCGGTAGTTTTCAAATTCACAGCTATTTTTTACCTTTTGTTCAGCAGAGATTGGCAATTCCACAGCTGAAATCATCCAAATGATTCTTGTGAAGGTGTATGAAGTTTAAACACACAGTGGAGCACTTCCTGTTTTATCACATGATGACATCACAAAGTGGAACAGCGTGTGTACAGTTTGAGAGAAGAACTCAGCCTAAATATGCAGGGTTTGTGTGTTAAACATGTGTGAATGAAACGAAACAACTCCAGGTCTGTTTGTGATGAGGAAACGACATTATAACATAGATCAGAAAATAGAGTCATATATAGAGTCATTTAACTTTGGTCACAAAATCATGCAGGTTTCAAATGTGGCCTTAGCACAGCAACAATTTTGGGACACTTGGTGCTTGAGTGACCTTTTATGGCTGGACTGGGCTGGTTAATTGGCTCTATCTCGCAATGCAAAAGAAATCCAGGAATGAGACAATGTTCCATTAATATCCGGACAAAAACGCCAGCTTCAAATACATTGCGACATTGCGACATACATTTAGATTCTAGTTTCAACTATGCAACCAGAAACACGACTGTATGAAATGCCGCAGTAAACATGAAAGTAGACTCAGAAACCCAGCTATTATTCCCTTTTTGAGAAACACAAGTCAGATTCAATATTTGTTTGTGAGAGCGAGAAAACATAATTGGTCCAAATGTTCCCAGATGTTGTTTTGTCTCTACACAATGAAATCTCTCCTCCAACAGTGTGCAAGCTCTGGCTGACTCCAGCGTTTTATTTTATGATGATTTGAAGCAGCAAAGGTAGAAAAATACAGACGCTGTGTTAAGAGAGATTTACTTTAGTGTATCCATGGTTACGCCTCGCTGGTTAGAAACGCCATTGAAGTGCAAAACGCTTCTTTCCGAATACTTGTGCGGCTTTAGAAAAACATAGACGGTTAAAATGTGTTCCCACCGAGGAGGAGGAAGATTCCAGGACTGTAAATAGAGGCGGTATTATGCAAGTGGTTCTCAAGATGTGGTGCTGGGGCAAATGATGGTACTTAAGTTTCCTTGAGGGGTTCCAAGGCGAAGCGGAATTTGGATTTCGACCTGGTTTAGACCTGGTTAAAGGGGGTATTACACTTAGGTCTGTCACGATAACACATTTTGAAGCACGATACAGGGAATCCGTAAAGGCTCTTTACAATTTTAAAATGTAATTCCAAAGGCAAGTGATAAGATATATTAATTTCATTTGTTCTATTGTACTCAGTGGTTATACAAGTTTTTAATCACATTTCATTTTTCGCGAGTTCCTCAATCAAACGTTTCCAGACCGTTGGATTGGAAGTGATGGACCAGATCTCACACCTCTGGATTTCTTTCTATGGGGCTGTGTTAAAGATATCGTGAATCGAACAAAGATACGGGACATTACTGAACTAAAAGATACAAAAGATACAGATGTGATTGAACCATTGATGAGGTTCTGCTACAGCGAACATGGCAAGAAATACAGTACCGTCTTGATATGTTTCGTGCCACTAATGGAGCCCATATAGAGGTGAATTAAATGAGGTAAAACACTTTGGAAACCACTGAGTACAACAGAACAAGTCTGATTAATATATCTTACCAACTGCCTTTATAATTTTTTTTTTAATTGTATATCACTACAGATAAATATCAGGATAAACGATGATATTGAAACTACTTTGTGCCACTGATACAATAACACTAATGCAGAATAATCCCAGTAAAGCATTTTTAAATAGGCCGCATCATTAAAAGCCCTGAGGTGCAAGAAATGAACAGTGGAATGAACCAATAATTAGCTACAGCTAATTAGTTAGCCAATTAGTTACAGTTATTTATTCAACTCTCTATAGCTCAGATCTTATCGTATTACAAGAAAAATAACAAATATCGGTCCAGTTTTGCAAAGAAAAAAGTTCCCACAATAAATACTGAGCCCCATATATATTGTTCCAGGTTTATATACTTCATGATAAGTCGATATAGCGATTATCGAGACAGGCCTCGCGACCAGAATAAAACTTTGACATTTACCCATGATGTATGTTAGAAATACCTCAGTCTGCACAGCACCTGCTCCTGACAGACTCTCTCCTGTTTAAACCACATCGTCATGAGGAACATCTGTGGTTAATCCATGGCAAATAAAAGTACTACGCACATTACATAACACTGCCAGTCAAAAGTTTGGACACACCCTCTCATTCAATGTTTTATTTTTACTGCTTTCTACATTTTTATATAAATACAGCAGACATCAGATATAAGAAGCAAGATGCATGGAACTGTGTAGTAAATAACTCAACCAAAGTTTTTCTTGCATTTCATATTTAAATCCTCAGTAAAGCAAAAGGTGGCTATTTTTAAACGCTTTTAATCTAAAACATGGCTTGAGTTATTTTGAGTTTTTGTTTTTGTTTGCTACATTCCGTGTGTTCATTCATGGTTTTAATGTCTTCAGTGAGAATCTACAATGGAAATAATCATGGAAATAAAGAAGAAACGTGTGTCCGAACTTTTAACTGCAGTACATAAGGATTACATTCATTTTAATCAGAAAAACGTTTCGCAAATGTAATAGAATCCTTCCATTAGGACCATAGACTGTATATATAAATGGACATAGCTAACCTGCTAGCCACCGTGTTCCAAATAGGAAGTGAGCATGGGTGCACTTCCAGCGCCATCCACTCCAAATTGTCTTCAAATTGTCACCCCTCTCTCTGTAACTGCTGCTGTCAGACTCGTCATTTTGGTCTTAAAAACCCCAGGATCATGTAGAGCGGGTCAGTATGAACATTTTATTTCACCATTGTGTCCGTAAATCAAGATATGAACATTAATAACAGACAAATCAGACGCCTCGTTTCCCAGAGGTCGCTCCTGCTAGCGTTAGCAACAGGTTTGATTGACAGTGTTGCTAAGCGCCGGCTCCCTGCCAAACCAGGCCCCTACCTCAACAGCTTCGCTCCAGATTGGCTCTTCGTTTACAATGATACTCGTGGTCAGAATTCCAAATATGGAACTCGGCTCCAAAAGCACCCTTATAACCGCTCTAGCCTCGATGAGCTTCACTTGACTGGAGCCGAACGCTGTGGGTGACGTCACACTCACTTAGTCCACGTCTTTATACAGTCTATGGTTAGGACTCATGCGTGAAAGAATCCTCCAGTTTGAGGAAAATGCTCTATTCAATGAACACCAAAAACCTTCCAAAATGATTCCAAATCCAGGCAGCTTTCCAGACCCATTACTTTTACAATGCCTTTCCAACTGTGTTATTTATGTAAAAATAGAACTTCTTGCTAAGATAAAGCCACCGAGTTTGAACTGACTCACCTCTGCACTGAGGCGGCAAGTAGGCTGCCTGCATCCACATCGGGGTCACACACTTCCTGTTATCTTTGACACATCACACACACACACACACCACACACACACACCACACACACACACCACACACACACACCACACACACACCTGCCTGAGTAACTCCAAACCTGGAGTCTTTTACTTTTTAAATTCAAAAAACGAAATCAGAATAATACACTTTATGACAACGCACAGTGAGACCAGCAACTCAAGAGGTTTTGATCAGTTCTAGAAATGTGATTCAGACACGTGGCTTTTTTCTGTAATGGAACTTTTGACCATTCGATGTCTATTTGCATTGTTAATTGCTATGGAAATGGTCTTGCTTTAAACCTATGAATAGATCTTTTCTAAAAACAAAAGAAAGTTTAATAATGGGTGCTAGTCATCAGATTCAGTATGGCAATAAATTAGGATTGTTGCCACAGCGATTAACAATTTAAAACAAAATATGTTACAGTAAATGGCAAATTTTTATATAGCACTCCACCTTCAAGTCGCTCAAAGCGCTTTACATCAGGGAACCACTCACCCATTCACACACACATTCATACACCAGTGTGCGCAGACACTGAGCGTAAGGTGGGTTGAGTGTCTTGCCCAAGGACATAACGGCAGCATTCATCTGTGGGAGCTGGATTTGAACCGCCAACCTTCGGATCAGTGGACAAACGCTCTACCAACTGAACTACTGTCACCTGTTTATCTTGAATCGGAAACAAATTGTTGTCAAATTGTTGCATATAACAGGAAGCTAGAACCCATAAATAAAATGTGAAGTATTTAGTATATAATAAATATTTTAAAACATGGATCAGTAACTGTTCTAACTCCTTACGTCTATCTAATATATTAAGTATGAAATAAAAAAGATCAATGAATGCATGTTAATATTAAGGCAGTGACAACAACAAAACGGTATCAACTCAAACTGAAAACACCCAGACTTAATATATATTATAGAGTTATAACCTCAAACAAGGCCAAAGCACATATTGACACCACCTGCAACAACAGACCCGACGCTGAAAACCTTTTGTGGCTTGTCCTTTTCGCCTCCACACAAATCTATCTTTTTGTGACAGAAACACTCGCGCTGCTATGGCAACGGAGCCCCAACAATGTCATGTGCTGAGCTGGAAGTGTGCAATGTGTTACTCTAGCTGAGGAAACGTGATCTGGGTCTTTAGAGTGTAGTGACGCTAGCCTGCGCTGTGACAAAACAAACTTACCCTTTAGACATACATTAGCGGGACATGTTTTGCAGGTTGCTTTAAAGCACAGGCTCACATGCACCAGGGGCAAGTTTGAATGAAGCTGCCTCAGTGTTATGTTTTAGCACAAAATCAAGTGAGTTTTCATATGGTACATGCATACATAGACTGTATATATAAATGGACAAAGCTAACCTAGCCGCTAGCCGCAGCGTTTCAAATAGGAAGTGATCATGGGCGCGCTTCCGGCTCCATCAACTCTGGCTCCAAACTGTCATAATTAAAAATATTAATAACAGACAAATCAGGTGCCTTCTTTCCCCGAGGTCACTCCTGCTACCATTAGCAACGGGTTTGATGGACAGCGTTGCTAAGCACCTGCTCCCTGCTAAACCAGTGGTGCGGGCGGGAAGGGGCGTTAACTTCAACAGTTTGACTCGGCTCCAAATTCGCTATAACTGCTCTAGAGCCTGGAGCCAAACGCTATGGGTGATGTCACACTCACTTAGTCCACTTCTTTATAAAGTCTATGGTCGATGCGCATTCAGCCAAAAAGACTGTATTTCACCGACTCTGATGAAAACAAAATACGTCTTCCCTTGAAATGCAAAGTAGCTGTACAAAAACTCGAATGTTCCTAAAATAATCGATACCCCTTCACCAATTCTAACTAGACCTGTCATGATAACGCATTTTAAATCAGTTTCAGTATTATCGCGATGAACAATAATGAAACTACTTTTTACCCCTGACACAGTAACTCCAAAGCAAGATAATCCAAGTAAACCATTTTTTTATGGACAGTATTATGAAAAAGCCTGAGCCGCAACAAATAAATAACAGAAGAAATCAATAATTGGCCATAGAAGTTACTTATTCACCACTCTACTGGTCAAATCTTATCGCATTATAACTAAAATAACAAAAATCTCATGACTATTGCAAAGAAAAAGTACACACGATAATATTGAGGCTTAAAATTTATTGTTCCAGCTTTCACATTCTCAACGCTAAGCTGATATAGTGACTCTCGTGACAGGCCGACCCTTAAACAATTCTAACTTTTGGCATTACACTGCAGACACTGACAGTATCGACAAAGCAACAAACGCCTCCTTGGCCAACTCTTTTATGGCTCATTTTATGTCTGCTACGCAAGTGAAGCATGGCCCCTGTAAAAGGTGAGGGTGTTGACAGTGCATAGGGCTAAACGCTTGTTAAGAGAAGTGAGGAATAACTTACACGCAGGAATATCTGCAGCATGAAAACGCGTCCTGGGACCTGGTGAGGTCAAACTGGAACCCAGCAGCCAAAGTGTCTCATTAAATTTCCACTCTACGAAGCCTTGTAACCTGAGACGGGCCGAGTAAGGCTCCGCCCCTCCCTGTTCACGAGAAAACCTGTTCTATACTCCTGAGGGCCGTCAACGCTTGGTTAGAGCCGCAGGACAGGAAATATAACTAAATATTAAAATTACATATTCTGCCATTTTCTGATCTATGTTATAATGTTGTTTCCTCATCACAAACAGACCTGGAGTTGTGTTTTGTTTCATTCACACATGTTTAACACACAAATCCTGCATATTTAGGCTGTGCTCTTCTCTCAAACAGAAAACCCTCTGTTCCACCATGTGATGTCATGTGGTAATACAGGAAGTGCTCCACTGTGTTTTTAAACTCCATACACCTTCACTAGAATCACTTGGATAATTTCAGCCTTGGAATTGCCGATCTGTACTGAACTAAAGGTAAAAGGAGCTGTTAACTTGAAAACTACCGCTTCATGGAGCTGTTAATTGAAAACTACCGCTTCATGACATCACAAGGTGGAACAGAGCATTTTGAGCTTTGGAGATGTAGACAGACTAATAATAAAAGTGTTACTCAAACATGTGTGAATGAAACAAAACAACTCCAGGTATGTTTTTGAGGAGGGAACATTATAACATGGCTTAAAGCTCACATTAATGCATTTTGTGTACAAGAGGATCTTTAAAAACATTTAAGCACAAAAACAGCTTACATTTACGGAAAAAGAGTCAAGTGACGTTGGCCTAAAGCTCAGCTGGTGTAAGACAGGGCTGTAAGAACATGGGACATAACTATATGAGAAATGATTAGTAAAAAGTACTACTTCAAGTCTAGTGTTACTTCTAAAGAACAGGCGTGATGCAAGTTTTTTAGATAAAAATCTGTCATATTCAACACGAAATAATTATAGCCTGTGCTACTAGCTCTGGTGAAGCCCAAGACAGCTCAGCTCAGGAAAGGTTTAATTTTGTCCTGTTAAAGCGATTTGATTTTCTTATATTTACACTACACTTACACCACCTACATAATTCCATGTATGTTGCTTCATATATTTGATGTCTTCTGTGTGTATATAAAATGTACAAACAAGTAAAAATAAATTAAAAAAAAAACACTGAATGAGAGGGAGTGTCCAAACATTTGACTGGTGTTGACTGAAATTTACACGACCAGTCAAACGTTTGGACACACCCTCTCATTCAGTGTTTTTTTTTTTTTTATTTTTACTACATTTGATATACACA
>JACM01032942.1:0-15465 GCA_000787095.1 Periophthalmodon schlosseri
TAAACCAGGACTAAACCAGGACAAATGTAAATGCAATCTCAGGTCCATTACCTCGTCCCGTCCTCTCAGTCATCTTGTATAAAGCTCAAACCTGCATCTGTCCTCTTTTCTGTCATATATCTGCCTCATCGTTTCAGTCCCACCTCTGTAACATCCAGGACCCCACTCCCTCCCTCCTCTCTCTCCTCTTCTCCCCTTCTCCCTCCTCTCCTCTCTTCTCCTCCCTCCTCTCTTCTCTCTCTCTCCTCATTTCTCCCCTCGCTTTTCATTCACGCTGCCGTCCTCCGATGCCGTCTAGTTGCCGAGCGGAGGGTTTCCAGTGGCTTCCTCACTATCCTCCTCCCTGAACCTTTTTCCTTTACACTTTCCTAATTCCTCCCTTCCTATTTTTTTGGATTCCTATCTTGCTCCCTACATCCTTTTGCTTTTTTTCCTGACGATGTGGTGCTCCGTTGCTCTGCTCCTCTCCGCTCTCATCAACGGTGAGCTGGCACACATGGGGATAGCGTTTCTCATTTTCAATATTGCAGCAGCGGCAGTTTTGCATTCAAAGAGTGAACTGTATTGAATCCCTAGCTTGTTTTATCATAATTAGACTAAGTATTTATCATCGGTTGGTTCGAAAAGTAGGGCTAAAGTACAATAGATTTCACCTGTTTGCTTATGTAGGATTTGTTGCTTGTTCCGATGCTGTGGTTGCATTTTGTTTACGATTGAGTGGCGTTTACAGCTCAGAGTGAAACTACAAATCTGCATTTCGTTAATTCAAAATCTTCTCTGTTAATTGTTAAGTCTTTTTGTAATTTTTTTCACTATAGTGGCAGGCAAATGTACTCGGAAAGCTCGTAGATCACTGGGATAGCTGGCTGGTATAGATTGGCTCTTCCATCTTGCCTCCCGCTGTGTTTCGTCTTGTGTGGCATGTGCTGCTGAGTGGACGCGATGCAGTAGCCAACGATGATGATTCTCCGTTTGGGAAAAGCGAAGAGGAAAAAGCTGACAGAAAATGGCAATTGGATTAGACACAGGAGTGGAGGCTTTTGGTTTGAGTTAAGGACAGCAAAGGAATTTAAAGAATTCAGAGAGGTAAAGGTTTAGGTTAGGTGTCATTAGATCGCACTGGTGATGTCTGAGAGTTACAGAGTGAGTTCAGACATAAACAGGACTGATCTAGGTAGGGCTGAGCGATATATGACAAAAAACAGTATTTTTTTCCCTCAGTCATTTTTAGATTTTGTAGTATTAAAAAAAATACAAATGGCTTTCGATATTAATTTTCTAAACATAAACAATACAGAATTTTAATAATTGCCATTTAAATCAAAAAGAGTCAAAGTTCTGCAAACAAAGTCTGAACTCTGCTCCAAACCACATGCTTTTACTGACAGAGGATTGGCTGTAGACCACTCAGTTAAAAAGACCCAAGCTGCTAATCGCTGACCATTAGAGATGACTGAATCGTGACCTTGATTATAATTGTACAGACCTAAATCTATAGGGCAAAAACCCAAATTAAACCATGCCCTGAACTGGAATTAAACCAGAGGAAACCAGGCAAAGCAAAAGTGAGATATTAAGTTTAAGTCTAAATATTTGGTTTATTTTTATCTCATTGCAATTTCCCTTCAGGAATTTATAATATAATAATCTCTTGTGTTGTTGTTCTCATGTTGAGCTCACAGAAAACCATACATTGTGATAGTTTGTGCAGCTCCATTAAAGCTTTTAAGTCGGGATTTCTCAATGTGTTATAGTGTTGTACAGACCACATTGGCAAAATTATATTAAACATAAATAGGTCCCCATGCACAGAATTAAAAACAGTAATTCTACATATATTCTTCACATTGTAATGAACTGGTATCTATGTGAGCTTATTACGATGAACTAAATGCAATACAAATCACTACACCCCATCCACTATCTTAATATCACAGTTATGCCTTTTAAGTAGCTATAGTTCCCAATACAAGTGCTGTACTAAATCAACACAGAAATTACCTAGAAATTGTTAAATAAATGGTTTCGATCTAATAAAAATCTCCAGACATTTGATTGAAAAAGGGACAAGGGCAAATTCAAATTAATTCAGAATTGAGTGAACAAGGAGTCAATTAAAATATTATAGCCAATCAGTGTAATATACTACAGTGGTTTTGGGATTGGGAATAACATTTCCATTTGGTTTTTCATTTCAATCCAGTTCACAGTACCTTTATGGTAAAACAGCATGAGTCAGTCAATGGTGAATATATGACTACACCTTTTTATTACACCGAGCTTTAGTCACAGTCTTGACTCACTGTATTTCATCTGTTATATGGTCTCAATTTGGCTCGCCAAATATTACCAAGCTCTTTGAATGAGACTGATAATGATATACTTTTGGATTAGGGCTGGGTGATAAGGTTAAATAATTATTATGGTTTCCTTTTCCATTGATTAATCATGATTTTCAGTTTGATTTTATAAATAAAAAATGTTTTTAATATGAATTTTGTGAACATAAACAAGACAAACTTATAATCAGTGCCATTTTGCATAAAATAGTCAAATGTATTCCTCCGAAGACTGAACTCTCCAAACACTGCTCCACTGCTTTACTGACAAAGGATTGGCTGTAGACCCAAACGCATCACTAACGATTTTTTACAGTTGAAACTCAATTTGATTAAAATAATTAACTAATTAGTACATTAATTAACTATATAGTTCTAGTTTGGATATTATGAATATTCTTTGTAATTAAGCATTCTCTGCACTTGCTTAACTCATATTTAAAATGACTATCAAAAGATTATGCATTGATCTATTTTTAACATAGCAAATGTATCTAAGGTCTGGTCACCTATGCAACTATCCTGACAATATTTTATCTTCACTACAACTGTGAGACGATACCTTCCATATAAACCATAAATAACTAAATACATGAATTAACTTTAAATTTGCTATGTAGTTTTGCCCTCTTTGTTCTTGAGCTGGAGGTCTATGTTTGCAGTGTATTCTCCACAGCCTCTGAATGGGGGAGCCGCCTGCAGGTCCCAGGGGTATCGTATATAGATCGCTGTCTGTACTATGGCTTCTCAGGGATTTCAGCTCATCACGTTTTAGGTAATTGAACGTTGTGTAGCCTAAAAAAATCCTCCACCAGGTCCAATTAAGGGGCAAAAAACACTCTGAACTGTATCCTCTTTTTTGTCATTTCAAATAAAAGAAACATTTTTGAAATTCAGGACATGTCGACTCTGAAATTTTTACCCAGTGTGGAAGAAAATATGACTCAGATTTTTGCTTTGTAATTTGCAGAGTTGAATTTTATCTATTATGAAACCTTAAAAATCGTTTCTAGAAAATCATAACTATGTTGCTGTCCTTGTCGCTTGTTGCATTTTTTACAAATGCTAAAATACTTTACACTCTTCACAACTAAAACATTTCTATAATAACTGGCTGTATTTACATGACCATAAGAAATCTGATAACGGGAGTAATCGGATAACCCAACACCTAAATCTGATTATTGGCATGAGTTACATATAGGGGTGTAAGCCTTTATTAACTGTAGGTTTATTTGATTAATCAGTCAGTGATGTCTTAGTCGATTAATTATTATTTTATTGGGATTATAAAGGATGTATGTGTATGTATGTGCAGCAGAAAGGAGAGGACATGAAGTGAGTCAACTGGAGTTTTGGGGGTGAACCATGAGTTTCATCTCTCATTTTCATCCAAATATGCAATTTACTAGTACTTCTTTAGTTGTTTTTGCATCAACTCTTGTGGCCTCTGTGAGTACAGTTTGAGTCAGATCATATTCGCGTCCCGTTAGTTAATTGAGTACCGCCCAAGAATGTTTTCGGTCAACTATAACCCTAGTGTTACACGCATATCAGAAACCGCATGATCCAACACATCAGGTTTGCATGTGTCAGTTCACTGATTGACTAGCAGTGGTATTTCAAAGTCAGAGTAAAAATTGTTTAACAATGTAACTCTTTCAATATTGTCTGTGTAGTCCCTCAGTCATCCAGGTAGGGTCTACAGCAAAAGAAGGTAGGATGAATGAATGAATGAGTGAATATGTTTCACCACTTGAAGTAGCTTATTCTAAACACTTTCAATAATCACATTTGTTCCTTATCATTGCCTTTGCTATATTACTTTGCCTCTATTTCCCTTGTTAATACATGTACAGGTTTGAACAATTATAAAGAAATCAAATTACTCTCATCAGATTGTACTGTTTACATGATATTTCAACAATCTGACAACTCCAGAAATCAGATAATGATCAGATTTTGCTGTTTTTCATGCAACTGCAGCCAGTGTCTCTGCAGCGCTATCCAGTTATATTATTTTGAATCCATAAACACAATGATTCCGTGTCTTGTGTGCATTACCCTTGAGCCTTCTAATAAGCTTATTACACATTCATTAACTCCAATTATGTCTTGATAAGACTTCCACTATTTCTAATTAGATTCTGTTTACCTAGCACCGCGGCTGCTCTCTCGCATTTTTACTACCATTCGTCAATACCAGTCCAGATTCTGAATGCTAATACTTCAGCTTTAGCACAGGGCAGGGCTCCGTTGTTAACCTTGACCTTACGATGGACTGAGAAAGATTGGACTTTATTGCATCTAATTTCATCAGTGGCTCCTGTGCGCTTCATGTTAATTAGATGAGATTAAAGAGATGATACAGTGCTTTATAAACCTGGGCGTGGAAAATGCTTGGATTATGATGCTTTGCCTGTTTAGACTAGAGAAGCAGACAGGAACATCACCACAGAGACCAATGGGCGCTAAGGGTTACATTCCTAATCCCATATTTCAAAATGATTTAAGATGTCTTTAAAATCTCAATATTGTTCATTTTTACACTATTTTTACCAGGTGCACTATGTAACTAAGATGTCTTTAAAATCTCAATATTGTTCATTTTGCACAATGGAAGGACTATTTTTACCAGGTGCACTATGTAACTTTCCAGATAGATGGTCCGCTTGTCTCCTTGGAGATGTTATTTCTTTCCCTTGAATGTTCCACAGTTTCTATCTTGCATTTGTACAGTTACAGGTTTTTTGATTTCTGAAAGAAGTAACATTTTTACTGAGCATTGTTACTACTCCACATATCTGACCTGTAACTTGGCCTGGTGGCGTCGCCTGCTTGTGTGCATGGAGATCTTGGTTGCTCTTTTTATTCAAGTCTATGATAAATTATGATGAAAATGATAATAATTGTGCAGATTAGGTGCAGTCATGATTCATGGGTCAATGATGAATCACATACTGTACAGTGGTAACGGTATCAAGCTTGCGTTTAACAGTTAAGTGATCATTTTTCATTAAGTGACTAACTTATTCTGTTAAAAAAAACATTTGAACATAATTCTTTGCGTATATAAACCTCTAACCCTTTAGAGAAAATATTTACTTAATTATATCACACTTCCTTCTTATTCAACCCCCTTCACCTCAGCACTGTTGTCCCTCTTGCTTCTCACAAGTGTAATGGACTGAACAAATGCCTTCTATTGATTTGTGGCTGATTTTAAATTTAAAATCTCTCTCTCTCCCTCTGTGCAGTTTCAGAGCAGGGCCCACACCAGAGGAGCCTCTTGAAGAACCTGCTAAAGGACTATAACCGGATGGAGCGTCCGGTGGGCAACGACTCCCACCCCCTCACTGTGGTCTTCACCCTCAGCCTCGTGCAGATCATGGATGTGGTGAGTAACAGGTTTAAGTGCACACGTGTGTCCATATACTGTAAGCTATTTTCTATTTCATTAGCAACCTAGATCACATTGCACAAAGGAACCAATTACCAGTACAACAGGCACTTATTACATTAAATACAGAAACATCAGACAAGAGTGGAAAGTGTTTTGTCAAATGACATAATATCATATAAAATTAATTTGAACTAGGGCTGTCAGCTTGGCTGTTACCGCGTTAACATGCAATTAATCAAAACAAATTGATCATCATTCACAAGTTAACGCAGATTAATCACATTGGTCTGTTTTGACCAATCACACACCTAAGTTGCTTGGGCTGAAGGCTTGACTGACAGCAAAAACGCTCTGCTCAGAAGCTGTACTCCTTACACACAGTTACATTTACACATAAACTCCATCAGTCTCCCTCATGTGGACGATCGCAGATCGTTTGGTGGCTGTTTATGAGCACTGAGCGAAAAAAGCGATACAGCTCTGCTCCACGTGGCAAATCAAACCAAAGACTCCACAGAGATCTCGAGTAGAACACCGTGTGCTCAGTGAGGAAAATAAAGGTCATGTGTGAGTGCTAAAACAAGTAAAATGGGCAAAATATTTCACCAAGCTGCTACAGAACACTGGAAGACGCCAGGCCAACTCTAACAGCCTCTGTCACAATAAGAGCCAGTTACATCCGCAAGCGGCAATGAAGGGCCTTTAACCTCACTAAAGCTGTTGTTTGGTCAGGTACATTAACCTGGAACATGTGGTCACACAAATTCATTATGAAATGCAATTTCTAGACTTAAATTATAGCCAGTTGTGCTTTAAAATAATTTATTTAGATTTGTGGAATAACTAAATAATTTTAAACAACATAAATAATCGTGATTAATCATATTTGAAAAGTGTGATTAATCTGATTAATTTTTAAATAGGTTGACAGCACTAATTTTAACTCAACTTCTTCTTCCCAAACCACTAATTCACGGCCACCAATCAGCCATTTACCATGTCATAAACTTTTTAACCTTGTTTTTAAGGCCTTTTAAGAAGTGCTCTTGGCTTGGTTAGAAATCAGTACATTAATTAATAATAATTCATGATTAATTAAATAACTGCAAAGAGTGCCTTACCTAATGTCCCCTGGGCAGTTTATAAAACTAAAGTGAAGTACAATTGCTGCATTTAAAAACTTCACAATTTCTGTGGACTCCAAATACATTCTATTTGAATTCAGTATTTTGTTTTCATTGTCATGTGCAATGAAATGTTGTTAGAGCATCAAACATGCAACAGAACATTCTGGGTCCCACATCCAATTCAGAACAACTGCTTATATTTATTTATAGTTAGTTCTTCTGTTTACTACATATTACGTTTCTAAAGTCACTGTTTATTGGCAATTTCCATGTTTGGAAAAGGGTCACTCGATATGTTGGTGAGTTGCATACAGTATTACTTGTTGAGTTACAAAACCATGGAAAAACATTCCTGTGGCTGATAAAATATTTGAAAAGCTTTTTTTTGGGAATTGGGACACAGACTGACTTTCATATCAAACAAAGTAAAAAACAGCTTTGTTTTATTGGTGTATTTTATAAACTAGTTCTTTGGGGTTTAACTACCATCACAGGGACAGAGACAGGACTTTTGAGGTTTGAAGAATATAAAACAAAATATATTATGTGTAAAAGCTGTCTAACCATTGAATTCCAGTTTAAGATGTCAATGTCGCAGAGGGCACATTTAATTTAGATGTCTTTAGAAATAGCATTATGTCATGACACAAGCTAATAGGACTATTTTATGATTAATGATATTTGGGATTTGGGCTGGGAAGCACATTTTACCTCATGGTTTGATACAATGCACATTACATACCTCCAGATACAATAATATAGTAATATGGCTATAACTGCGCTAAATAATAACTGCACATTAACCTACAATAGCCAACATAAAAATACAAAAAAAACCTCATTAATGTGAACAGTGAATACTTCAGCATGAACAAGTTGCTTTTTGACATGATTGCCAACTAATTTAGTAATAGAATAATCATTATCTGGACTGCAGACTCCAAAACATGCCAGGTGCTGAGAAGAGAAGAGGAGAAGAGCTGTTGTTTATGTAAAATGCATATGAGCAGTGGTTCTTCCGCACAATATCAAGCTTAATTAATTGGTGTACATTACTTATTTCTATTCAATCATGTCATTGTATTTTTCAGGATGAGAAGAACCAAGTGCTGACCTCCAACATGTGGCTGAGAATGGTAAGAGCCTCTTGATACCTCAAGTGCATTTAGTCTGTAATGAAAGAGGTAAATAACATGACCGAAGCAAAAGCAGTTTTCAATAGGGACTGCTCTCAATGCACTATAGAAGCCTATGACCTGTTTGCTGTAAATATCATTATAAAATGCTGTTACAGGAATAATTTCTTATTTATTGACTCTATATGGGGTCAGTTTATTCCTAACAGTTCAGTTCCAACAAAAATGTGTCATTTGTATCCAATATTTGGCAATTGCTGGGTTTCAGATGACATCGAAACATTCTATAGGCTAATATTATTTAATACAGATTGGGCAGCTAAAATTAATGTTGGTAAAATGCTGACTCAATAATAGAAATTAACATTTGTGAATTAAAAACTGGTACTATGACACCAAGTTCTAGAACTGGAAAAAACACCAAGTTTAATTTCATTTGTTTTATTTTAATCACAAAATGTAAAACGTCACACACAGTTAATTACCTTGCCTATAAAGCCGTCTGCACCTAATACTGAGTGACTCCTTACACATAGGATAAACAGCATCTCGTGACTCTTTGACAGAATCAGTGCCCACAAGCTTAGATTCTACATTAAAACAACTTAATGTGCAGGTTTCACATAGAATATCTCATAAACATGAAAGAAATTATCGTAGGGCGTGTAACTTGGTTGATATTAGTATTACTAGTAAACCTAACTTTCAGGCATCAAATTGATCCCGGTGAATCTCAAATAGGCCTAGTAAGAGTCAGGCCTATTTGAAAAGCAAAACTTCAAGACAAGGAAGGGACAGGGAATGTATGTAGTAGTAGTATATAAATGTACATAGTATCACATCTAAATTAGATTACATTGGATCTGTATGATTTGCCCAGACTTTAGATATATTTATATGTTCTGAAACCTGGCTATCAAATAAAATAAGGGATAAGGAAATCAATATTGAAAATTACAAAGTTTTTCATTGTGACAGGCAATCTAAAGGAGGTGGGGTTGCCATTTATGTTAAAGATCACCTGTCTGTGGACCTTCTATTCTCCTACTCAAAGCCTATTTTTTTTAAATATCTGTCTCTGTCTGTTAGCTATGTAAATGACCGTGATAAAAAATTAGCTTCAGCACCCAAAAATGCACCTGAAACATATGAGATTTGAAAATGCTACATGTAATTAATTCCAAAATCATCTTTCAGACAGAACCCAGGCAGTAAAAGCTGATGGGTTTAAATCAAATGTTTTTACTTTAAGCAGGAGTGCCCCCTGGCTCAGTTTTGGGCCCGCTACTTTTTACTATATTTATTAATTCCAATGGCTGCAATTTAAGAGAAAGCCTCATGCATTTATATGCATATGATGTTAAAAACTGCAGCAAGATATTAATGAAATCCAAAATTCCCTCAAAAATCTTAAATATCATTGACTGTAAATAAATAATGATGTGCAAGGTACAAATCTTTATACATTAAATACATTGATAGTCACCACCTAAAAATACCTTGGGTTTTGGCTTGACAAAACTTTTAACATACCTTTAAAACTGTACTGAATTATGAAGATATAATATAGATGCAGACCTCTACTGCAAAACCTTTAGATACACTCCTGTTCTGGATTATGTAGATATAATAAACATGCAGACTTCAGCCTCGACTTTGAAACCTTTAGCTCCACTCTTTCACTCAGCCCTTCGGTTTCATAACAGGCGATGAATTTAAAACCTATCACTGTACACTCTATAAAAAGTAGGTTGGCCCTCGCTATCTGTCAGAAGAGAACAACATTGTATTAAATGTATTTATAAGGGACTACTTGATAGACTGCCTGAATATCTCACTTTGTTTGTTGATTTTGATACGAGAACATTTAATACAAGATCTCATGATTGTCTACGTCTAAAAACTGACCGCACTAGAAATGAAATGGGGAAAAAAAGCTTTCGGTTATTTTACTTCCCAGAAATGTAATACATTTCAAGGATATGCAAAACTGGGCACATTGGTGCCACTAATGCATTTCTCTAATACAATAATTTGAAAAAGAGAGACTGGTATTTGGCCTCTTCTTATATAAATAAAGATAAATGAAAAAAAAAGAAAGAAAAAAGAAACTCTGCTTCTTTGCATGCTTTACTGTAATTGGTTAATTGTGCCTGTCACTCAGATGATGATGGAGGCTCTCTGCCCAATAGGAGAAGTGGGTGTGGAAAAGTGTGTCTGTAGTTGTGCAGAGAATACCAAAATAATTAAATTTTAATATAACAACCACTCAGAATTGGCATATTGTCAATAATGATTCATTGTATTGCCCTCATATTATCCTTTTTGCCTCCCTTTGCATTCCTGATTTCACCAGGAATTTTCAAGTGTTTTACCTACTGCTCCTACCTTGAATTGAACAGACAATCTCAAAATCCAAATCTTACCTCCATTTTTTTTTTATTTATTTGATTGAGACAATGCATGTTAATGAACAGACATGATTCAACATGAAAGTAAACACACCAAATTATAGCCAGAGGCTAATTTCCATCTATTCTCCCAAGGGCTGGGGTCACAAAAGGGTCAAAATAAAAATTGCACATTCCACACATTGCACATTACACTCATTGCACAGTTCCCATTATTGCACCATCCAAAATATGTTGTTGTGTTGTGTCTTGTAGGGTTGGTATGATCATTATCTTCAGTGGAACCAAACGGAGCACCCAGGCGTCAAAAACCTGCGGTTTTCACACGACCAAATATGGACCCCGGACATCCTGCTCTACAACAGGTAAAACTCACAAACCTATTATATTATATAGGAGACTAAAACTGAACCCAAACCTGTATAACAATAAACTATAACTAAGGACTCTAATAGGACCATGGACTAGACCAGTTTGGGACAGACTCATCAAGGACTACACCAGGACTAAACTTGGACTAAAGCTGGGCCTAACTAACATTTAAGATGACCATAGAGTTACTGTTGCAACATCGCGCCAATGCCAGATCTGTGCCTGTGCAAGGTAGTATTGCCTTTTGTGTAGTAACTAAGTACTACGCAAAAGGCGATATCATCTCCCTGAAACAAGCAGGTGATGTACCCTTCTCCAGAATAATTACATTTGGGCTTGTCCAATGCCAAATGTTGTGTAGGGCTATTTGAAATGCTTATCTTTATAATGCAGTAAGGCAAACGTGAAAGAGTAAAAAACTATTCTTTTCATAAAGTAAATGTTTTTAGAAGACGCATTCTTTGGCAAAGTTTTCTTTTTTTGGCGGCATAATTTGGCAACAGTGTGAATTTTAAGAAAAGTACAAATAGTTATTGATTGAAGATGTTGGAGCTGTTTATCACAAGAACAAGATAAGCCTATTTTAATAAAGCGTGGCCATATTGTGTTGTCCTTTTCATTTTCTTTTTTTAATTAACGTCTGTGGCGAGCCGAATGCAGCAGCACCATCTCCATTTATTTGTGCTCATATTATAACAGATATCGCACATTTTAATTAAATATATTATCAGTGAATATTAAACTAAACTAACTTTTAAACAATATGTTTAGAAACTTTTTGTGGATTGGCTATCACTTCAGGATATGGGTTAAAGTGCATATGACAGGTTAGACTACTAGTTTCACTAAAACTGTTAAATTATATTTATGAATTTACTAAACATCTTGCCTGTTTTTTTCTATTATTAAATTTTGGTTTATAATTTTACTTCCTGATTGGACACGGGCAGCAGGTATGACATACGTATATCTCTACATATGTCATATCTGCTGGTACTATCTCACCAAACCAAGTAATAATTACAAAAACATGAAAACCCGTCATTAAGGGTTCGGTCAATCAATTAATATATAAAGCTTCTGTGCCTTTTTACTGTCTGAGTTATTTTAAAATTGATTATCCTTTGTTTTCCAAATACAGTGTTTCTAAAAATCCTCTCATTAACTGACACGTGTTTTTGATTATCATATTTCTTTTGTGTTAACTATAACTAACTTCTACAATTAATTTCCCTCAGTTCTGATTAACCACCATCACCTGTTAACTGTGTGGTTCTTGTGAGTCCCATTGACGTACAGCATAGCAACCACATTCAAACAGTTCCAGTCTATCTGGCTGTTGCTATGGCTCTGCTCAGAGATGTTGCTAATAATATTTCATTAGCATCTATTATTAATATACTGTACAGGTTGGGTGATTTTTTTTTTTATTCTTCCAAACTGAAGTTTAGGCATACCAGACTAATTTGTATACAATGGTTATCTTGAAAGCTATATACCCTACAATTTTTCATCCTTTCATCCTAATTTGTTGCGTTGCATCTAAATCTTTTCTCGCTTGGAGGGTGCTCAAAAATACTTTGAAAAACATCCATTTTTATTTGGTCTCCTCTCCACAGATCTGACCTGCAACTTGACCTGATAAGTTTAATGCCGTACTGTGGGACATTATATCTTGACAAAGCAATAACATGCAGACAAGCAAGTGAAGGGCCAAGTAATTTCCCTTGTGGGTCAATAAAGTTTGTCTAAGACTCTCCATCCGAAAAGTTCCTTATTGCATCTTTAACCCACTGCCCCCCCTCCTCTGTCTTTCCTCAGTGCAGATGATGACTTCGACTCCACCTTTAAGACAAACATCCTGGTCAACTCCAGCGGATACGCCGAGTACTTACCTCCAGGTGTGTCTCAAATACTACTCTATCCCCTTATCACTGTCCCCGAAGAGGCACGACTGTGTTTGTGCCTTTAATATTTTATCACAACAAAACACCAGTCCTCACAACTCCATGGTAGGTCTATAAATAGTATTTCCTTGCTTCCTTTCTGTATTGCCTTTCCTTAAACCCCATGTAAGCCTGTGAAAATTCCTGTGGGTTTTCTAAGCACTGGTATTTTTCATTATGATGCCAGATTACAACCGGGATGAATGGGATCATTTATTTATTTATTTATTTGGAGCAACATTAGCTTCCACAAAGTGGTTACTAGTCTTTCTAGGGTCCATTAAAAAGTATAAAATCACGGTATAACATTGACTTTCCTGATTACAGAGGAATTAAATAACAACATTAAAATCATTCCAATCATCCTGCAAACTCCAATTCATACATTTTCGTTTTAAAGTCAAGGGTCGTGATGTTGCCTGGTATGGCACAGCCAGGGCCCCACCCTGGAGGGCTGGAGCTTGAATGGGAGCATTTGGTGGCCAGGCCTTTGCCCACGGGGCCCGACGGGCCAGACCAAATGGACGATGTGGGTCTGCCCTCTTGTGGGCTCACCACTCTCAGAGGGGGTCATAGGGGTCTGAGCTTGTGCAGGAGTATTAGAGATACATGCTAGATATAGTCGGGCTTACCTTCATGCACAGCATGGGCTCTGGTACCCAACTCCTAGAGAATGGCACCCTAGGCCGGAGGTCAATAATTGACTTTGCCTTCGTGTCACCTGACCTTTGCCTGCGTGTCTTGGACACTTGGGTGAAGAGAGCTGTCAACCGGTCACCACCTGGTGGTGTGTTGGCATCCGCTGGCAGGGAAGAAAGCCAGAAAAACCTGGCAGATCCAAACATATCATGAGCGTCTGTAGGGAATGTCTGGCGGAGCCCTCTGTCATCGGGGCCTTCACTTCACACCGGGAGAAATTCTCCCTGAACCTGGTAGTGGACACCAGAAGTAAAGAATACTGTCAGGCTGAAGAAGGAGTCCTATCGAGCCTTGTTGGCTTGTAGGACTCCCGAGGCAGGTAGAGACAGGTACCAATAGGCCAAGCATGCCGCAGCTCGTGCAGTCGCAGAGGAAAAACTCTGGGCTGAGAAGAGTTTGAGGAGGCCATAGAGGAGGACTATCGGTCGGCCTCAAACAAATTCTGGCAATCCGTCCGAGGAGGGGTAGCATTGCTTCACCAACACTGTTTACGGTGCTGATGGAGAACTGCTGATCGCTACTGAGGATGTTGTTGGATGGTGGAAGGAATACTTTGAGAATCTCCTCAATCCCACCATCACGTCTTCCGAGGAGGAGGAGAGGCTGAGGACTCAAAGGCGGACTCATCCATCACCCAAGCTGAAGTCACTGAAGTGGTTGGCAAGCTCTTCCATGGCAAGGCTCTGGGGGTGGATGAGATCCGTCCTGAGTATCTTAAGTCTCTGGATGTTGTGGGGCTGTCTTTGCTGACACATCTCTGGCGTTGCAGTCAGGGACACTACCTCTCGATTAGCAAACCGCAAATCGCACCCTTCAGCCTCCCTGGTATGGTCCTTTCCTGGAGAGGAAAATCCAACCGGTAGTTGAACCTTGGATTCAGGAGGAGCAGTGTGGATTTCATCTCAGTTGTGGAGCACTGGGCCAGCTCTATACTCTCCATCAGGTGCTCGAGGGCTCATGGGAGTTTGCCCAAATAGTCCACATGTGCTTTGTGGATCTGGAGAAGGCATTCAACCGTATCCCTTGTGGTGTCCTGTGTTGGGTGCTCTGGGAGTACCAGGTCATTGCTAAGGGCTGTCCGGTCCCTGTATGACTGGAGCAGGAGCTGTGTTTGCATTGTTGGCAGTTAGTCAGACCTGTTGTCAGTGCATGTTGGACCGCCAGAGTCACTGGTTCTGTTCATTGTTTTTATGGACAGAATTTCTAGGCTCCATCAAGGGCCAGAGGGTGTCATGTTTGGGGACCACAGAATCTCATCTCTGCTGTTGGCAGATGATGTTGTCCTGATGGCTTCATTGAACCAGGACCTGCAACATGCACTGGAGCAGTTTGCAGCTGAGTGTGAAGCGGCTGAAAAACCACTCCTCTACAACAATAACTCCTCCTCCTTTCGATTTACCAGTCAGTCTACGTTCCTACCCTCACCTTTGGTCATGAGCTTTGGGTAATGACCGAAAGGACAAGATTGCGAATACAAGGGTGCTACCTTAGAGATAGGGTGAGGAGCTCAGTCACATGGGAGGAGCTCAGAGACTTATATTTAATTTATCCTGTGCCTTTAACCAAAATAATAAGTTAAGGTCCACTTAACTTATGTCTAGTACTAAAAACAATACATTTGGTTTTGGGAATATTTAGAGCCAAGTTATTCAACTTAACCCAATTGGTAATTGTATTGAGTTGTTTTTGTAGGGTCCGGCTCAGACTGGTGATTGAAAGAGATTCACAGAACAAGGTTGCATCACCTACATCACATCATTAGGTAAATCATTTACAAAAACTGAAAATAAAAGTGGACAGCACACAGCAGTCCTGTGGAATACCACATGATAAAGATTTACTATCAGAAAGACTAACATTAAAAAATACTGGCTGAGTTCTGCCAGTAAGGTAACTTCTTATCAATGATGGACAGTTGTGAAAATCCATACCATTTAAGCTTAGACAACAGGATATCATGGTCAGTTACATCAAATGCAGGGTAGGACAGGCTAGGATTAAGCCGTTTGTAGGATCTGCGGTAAATGATCCT